>PVLC010000149.1:69490-293895 GCA_004027655.1 Graphiurus murinus
AAAAAAAAAAAAAAAAAAAAAAAAAAAAAAAAAAAAGAAGAAAGAAACTATGATGAAAACTGAAGAGACATTTGCAAAGAGGCCTATTTTATAGACATGGCCTCCCTGTGAATTTCTCTTTTTCCATCATCCCTCAGCAAGCAAGCTGAAAAGTTACAGGACTGGGGGGTTAGCACCCTGCAAAATAACACTTACTGGTCACAGCTGCAACTTCACCACCTTGATTTCTGCCTAAATTATGTTCCTTTCATTACTCTTTTCGTATCTCTTGCTACAGTTTTCGAGGCAATTTTCTAGTCCATGTGAATTTGTTCAAGCTCCTCTCCGAGATTCATGTAAACATTTTCACATGTTCATCCAAATTCTTCTCTCCTTCCGCACCCCTACTGAGCTCTCTTTGAAGTAGAGAGCTTGGCAGATCCTCCTCTGCGAAGCAGCAGGCCTTCTCCTGGGGGGTTTCACTAGTGTGTTGTGTTTAACCTCCTCCTAACTGGCCTGCTTTCCAATACTTAGTATAATTTTAAACCAGTTCCATTTTACTCCATTGGATACATCCACCACCACTCAAACTACCACCCATCTTTGTTCTATTTCACTATTTATGAATTCTTTTCCTGATGATCTCTGCCTAATGGAAGATGACCTCATCTAAAAAGACCATGGAACCAGCTGATCGTCAGTGCTCCTTATCTTTAACCTTGATGTAGGTATCTTTGGGTAAGTCGCATAACCCTTGGCACTTTTTCAATACTTCTGTTCTTGAGCAGTGATGCTAATCTGGTTTTCCCATCTATTTTG
Organism: Graphiurus murinus; assembly: GCA_004027655.1. NCBI lineage: Eukaryota > Metazoa > Chordata > Mammalia > Rodentia > Gliridae > Graphiurus > Graphiurus murinus. The sequence continues at coordinate 70,289 of PVLC010000149.1, forward strand.
TGCTCTGTAAGGGCACAGCACTTTTTAATGCTACCTACATTGTGTCGATAGCATTTCCTGCCTGTCATTTGCTTTGGGTGACATAAAGAAATGAACACTCTAAAATATAGTGTCCTTATTTTGCATTTGGCCTGATTATTAATATCCCAATCTGCTGAGCTTCTTTCTGCGCCTTGTACCATTTCTCATTTTAATTAGATGGCCAGTCCAGGGCATGAATCCTCACGTTGTTTAAATCTTAACCATTCATCTAACACAAATCAACTGTCTTGCCTGCACACTTTTCTCTGCTTGCATTTACTGTCTTTTGCTTCTAAACCTTGCAGCGGGATCTGTTATTATGAGAATGGAATAGTACGTGTTCTTTGAGGGCAACAAGTAAAAATCTGCAGAAAACTGGGATAACAGACAACATAGACAATATTGACACAGACTTTGAAAATCAGATGTTTAATATTCAATGATGCATTTATTTGTCAAAATGTGTTATAATCATGCTGTTTGCCTACGGAGAGTATAAGAATTTGACTAGTGCTGGCAGCCTCTTGGAAAGATGCTGTGTCAAATAAACTCAGCCAAAAAAAAAAAAAAAAAAGAGTCCCAGATTCCAGATTCATCGGCCATCTTATACAGAGTTCTAATTCAAACATTTCAGAAGTTTAAGTGAATTATTTTAATGTCAACTTCTGAATGAGGCCAAACCTGAAAATTCAGTTCCACTGCGTGTTGTAAAAAATCTCATTATCCTTCTGACCTTTTTCTGCTTAAAACTGAGCAGATATCAACCATCATTGTGAAGCAATTTCTTGATTTTTTTTAAACCTGTGACTAACTCTTAGACCTCCAAATTGAAGATTTATACGGTATTGGATTTAGAGTTGCTATCCTTAATAAGAAGTAATAAAATCCCCGTATATTTTAAACTATTAAATGAATAATTTATTTATCTAGAAGGCACTAAAAATAGATACCTATCATGTCAGCACTGAATCATATTTCTTAACAGATTTTCAAAGCATAACCTTTGCTCCATAATATCAGCATGTTTTAGACAGAGAAGCATGAATGATGTAAATCATCATGTTATTTTCTAAGTGAGCTCTGGGTAGCATGGGAGTACAGCACCTGCATAGGCTCTGGCTGCTTTACAGTAGGTGCTTAGAAAATTCTGTTGAAAGTATCAAACAGAGTCGGGCGTGGTGCCGCATGCTTGTAATCCCAGCATTCAGGAGGCTGAGACCGGAGGATCTGGGTTCGCGGCCAGCCTCAGCTACCTAGTGAGGCACTCCACAACTTAGTGAGACTCGGTTTCAAAATAAAGAATAAAAAATAGGGCTGGGGGTATAGCTCGGAGGTAGAATGCCCCTGAGTTCAACTCCCAGTACTGAAAAAAAAAAAAGAAAGCATCAAACAGCAATTGAGATTTTTTTTAGGGCTAGAATTCTTTCAGGGAGCTTTGGGAAACTATTTAAATCGAACCTGGTATTGCCCATCAAGGAGAAGATCCACCCTTTAAAACCTGAAAGTTGGGAAATTGTCTCAGTTTACATCTTCATTGCTATCATCCAAAGCAACTGACCATATCACTCAAAGGAAGGAAAATTTATTTGCTCACAGTTTTTTTGGATAGCTCAGGTTCAATCCATGTGAGGCCGGGGTCTACAGAGATCCAAGAATAGTAGTGGGAAGCAGAGAGAAGGAGAGAACAGGGGCTTTGTTCTCATACCTGGAAGCTGGAAACAAGAGATCAAGCAAGCAAGGGGATCCAAATACACAAGCACTGTCCCTTAGGCCATACCCTTCGGGACATACCTTTTCCAGCCTCACCCCACCCGCCTAGGTTCTTATCCAGCAAATCCTTGTAAGAATGGATTTGTCTACTGATGAGGTTATTGCCTCCATGGCTTAATTACTTCAATTTCAAACATTAATACATGAGTCCTTCAGGGGATATTTTATATCTCACTGTGACAGGGACCTAGAAAGAGAGGTTGTTCTCAGTTATCTCTATCTACTTTGGGCGATGGAACCCGAGATCTCCTTCAATATTTCCCAGGGTTCTCTTGTGTCAAGCATTGTGCTGAGCACTGAAACATCATTAATCAAATAGGTAGTATGCCCCTTGCTCTCTTGGAGTTTTCAGTTCGATGAAAAAGCAGTAAGTAAGCAAATCATATACACAGTTCGTGCCACACACTAACATTTCAATCAATTATAGACAGCATATACAATGATACAAGATTCTAATGAGTTCCCATCGCCTAGGGATGGCCTAGAGCATCATCATGCAACAACATACTCACATGTTTGTGGTGATGCCGATGTAAATGTGACTACTACGTTGCCAGGCATACAGAAGCATTGCATGTACAGTTATGTGTAGTACCTAGTACCTGATGATGATAATATGCAATTACACTACCAGTTTATATATTTACTATACTGTTATCATTATTTTAGAGTGCACTCCTCCTACTTATTTCAAAGTATGGCTTAGAGTAAAATAGCATGCCATGTAACTCAGCAGCTTCATATAGCTCATGTTAGGAACAAATCAACTAACTCTTTATAAGCCACAGTGAGGAGTCTGAGTTTGTATTTTATTACAAGAGTTAAGTACAAAGGGAAGTGCTGTATTGTTTTCCAGAAAGAAAGGCCTTATCCATGTGTGTATTAGAGAATTCTCTCTGGGAGAGGTCAGTGGTGGAAGTGGAGAGGCCCCGAAGAAGGGCTCACAGTGAGCCTGTGGTGAGTTGGATCAGGAAGTAACAAGTAGTGATGAATTGCAGCTGGTAGATGGGAAGGAGATTCTGTAAATGCAGAGACAGGGTTTGCCATGTTCACTAAGGAGGTAAGAGTAGCAAGGATGATTCTCTGCCTGCTGGTTTGTCAAATCAGTGTGATTTGTCATGCTATTCTGAAAAGAGAGAGAAATGGGTGATATTTCTGTTTCATGGGAGATTCATGGCAGGAATCAAAATTTCAGTATATAGGGTATGTTAAATTTGCAATGCCTGTAAGCCTACCAAATAAAATGTCAAATAGACACTAGGTTATTCAGTCTACAAATACTAATTTTATGTCTAATCTTGTCATAGACTATTCTTTTAATATAAAAGACTCATGCTTCTGGATCTAGGAGAAGTTTGTGCTGGATATAAAATTAGCTTAGACCTGCAAAGAGTGCTTCATTGTAGAAGGTATATTGCCTTTTACTGTTACTGTAACAGCCCATGTCTTGAGGAATAATCCAAGAATGACTCCAAAGAATGAACTAAATTACAGCTTTCTATGCTATCCGTATGGATTCAATGATACCTAAATAACAGGACTCAGTCAACTAGGTTTATTAATAATCAGTGTGCAATGAATATTATCATTTATTTATAATAGTAAAACATTAATTCAATCTGAGATGTCTAACATAGAAGGAAAAGGTTAAATAGTACATGTTCTTATAAGGTGATGTTAAGCAGCCATTCCAAATAAAGAGTTTTGAAAAATAATGACACGAGATAAAATGTTAAATGCAAAAATAAGAAGAATGCTACTTGGAACTATTTAAAGTATGAAACCAGGGCAATTTAAAGACTGAAAGTAATAAATGCAAAAATAAAAATAAAAAAACTGGAAAGAAATTACTGTAAAATGTCAATAGTTTTCAATAGAAAAGATTTAAAATAATTATTCCCTCCATGCTTTTAGATATTTTAAAAAATGTTCTATAATGAACTTATCTTACAGTTCTAAATTGAGGGCAGTGGTAATTACTTGAGAGAAAAGGTAGAGACCTTGAAGAAACAAGGAGAAATGATCCATTATTCTCAAGTTAAATGTATAGAATGGACCTATGAAAAACGGCCCCATTGATTCCTCTGAAGTCACTGGGAGGATCCACACTGCTATCATTCATAGTTAGGGCTCATGGGGAAACTGTGCAAAAAAATTAAAGAGATATTAACGAGGAAGGCAAACAAGACAATAGGTAAAATTGTTATTAAAAATATTTATTATGCACTTGTCATGGGTCAGGTATACTTTTAAGTGTTTCACATTTAAGAATGACTGCAAGAGAATGTTCAATTTACACTGGATTAATTAGGATTAAATACTATCCCTTTTCCTTTCAGAAACTCTAATGTCAAACAAGGAATTGAAAAAAAACTTAATAAACAAATACACACATGCAAATATAAGTAGGTGCATATGTGGATTCCATCTTCATATAAAGTTAATTAAGCAAGAGAAAGTTAACATTTAATTAAAATTTTTGTCACTAACTCTAGCCCCAGTGATAAGGGGGAAGAATATAATGGTTGTCACCTGTCTGTCTGTTGACTTATCACTAATTAAAACCCAGCTGGTGAAGGCATCCTGAAACTCAAGTGGGGGAACACTGCTCAGATTTTGTTGTCATGGGTACACTGGGGCCCCCAGAGTCACTAAATCCATTCCATTCTTATTCCAACTTAGGCACCAGCATCTATAAAATCCACATCCCTTTGTTAGAGCTGATCAAAGGACCTGCGAAAAATAACAAACATCACTTCTCAAAATAATTGTTTCAGGATTTCAAAAATGTTTCCGAGCTGTCTAGAAATCCCTGAATATTCTTTGTGCTCTTCATCGAATCCAGTAGGCTTAAGAAGATCACCTTGTGCTAACAATATCTCCTTCTTTGAGAAATATTGGAGTGTAGAGCTTATGGGAAATCTTTCTGTAATCTTGGTTTGGGAGTATATCTCTAAAGCAGATTTTTCTGATGCCCTCCTTCCCCCTGTCCTTTTTTTTTTTTTTTTTAAAGAAGTATCTGCTACCCTAAATACAATTATACTAATGGAGAGAGAGAGAGAGAGTGCCCACTATGCTTTGTGAAGAAGTTTGGCTTCCCAAAGGGCAGCTCACTCTAATTTGGAGGCAGAGGAATGAATATCTGGAAAGTAAAATAACAAAATTCCAATTCAGATACCATTTCAGAATTGACACCATCAAGTTTGTATCTAAAGGGGACAGCATTATAAACCCTTAAGGGACAAAATGGAACATCATGGACAGAACCATTATATAGGTCAGCCATTCTTAACTACTTCCACCTGGTAGATCTTGCCTTTTTCTTGAGTAGTTCCTTTCACTAGACCTTCATGCTTATGAGGAAATAAATGCATTGTGCTCAGTCGCTAGTCAGCCAGTCAAGTTACCTCACTGCTAGGGCTATAAATCTCATGACTCAGCTTTTTAAATCAACACTCCATTAGCAAAGGAGTAAAATGAAGATATACTAGACCAGCCAAAATCCTGTACTGCTTTTGGAAAATTAAGTTTTATATGCTTCAGTGAGTTTGTTAGATGTGCTTATAAAAATATCATATTTACAATTTGTATTAATGGAAAATTTTAAATATTGACTAAGAAATTAAACAGTTGAGTGTTTACTAGTATTAATGCAGTCTTTTGTTGTATAGATTCCCCAGTCTTTATCTCTTTTGATCACAGTTTTAAATACATCCATAAATCAAATACATTGATAAAGCCAAATTTCCTTGCTGAGAAAAGATGCATTAGAAATAATAAATTTTGACATCCTTGCTTATTGCATCGACAAAGGTGAGATGTTTACCTAATCCACTGGTTTCTAACCAAAATACTCAAGTGGATACAGACAGGGGTTGTTTTTCAACACTTATGACAAGATATGTGCCAAATATAAATCCTAGTTCCAGTTGACTTGCCTCCCCCTGAAGAGAGTCTGGTCTGTGGTTTGACTCCTGGGTATTCCCGGGGGGAGGGGCGGTTATTGCAATAGGCCATTGCTAATCTGCCCATCATATTATGGAATCCTCCAGTGCTCTAAGATGCCACCAGAGGCATGTGGATGACCTGAGCTTTTAAATGAAGTTGGTTGTAGAAATATAACAAAGCACTATGGCATGGCAGGACATGGTGTTTCTTTACATTTCAAGGTAATTCTGGAGGTTGAAAAAGATTTCAGGCTGTTTCCTGATATTACCCAGGGGGAAAAGTGTGTTTGTAGTAAAAAAAAAAAAAAAAAAAAAAAAACCTTCCATCATTTCCATCATCATAGACATTAAAGTGAAATACTGGGGTTCAAAATTATTCTACTGCTAATTCCTGGTTCAGGAGAATATAGTTCTCATTATTCACAACCCAGTATTAAACATGTTTGTGTACATTACAACTGTTCACAAACATTGCATAATGTGCCTAAAGACAGTGATTTGCAACCGATGCGACCCCTTAGTCAGTTGTGGGATGTTGTGTTTCCGCATTGTGGGCTACAACTTCCTCCTTTTTATTTTTAAATGAAAGATACAGGAAAGATAACTCTCTGAGTGCATTCCATATTAAAAAGGTTAATATTGCTCAGTGAAATGTTTGTTTCAGTTTATGTACATATGGTGGGTTTGTATCTTATGACACAATGTGAAATAAAATGTAAACCCAGTGTTAAAGAATTCCCTTTGATGATAAAGGGTCACGCTTTTAAGTTTTCACTTTAAAAGTGATTTGTATTTCCAAAGCTCTGTGTGTGTGTGTGTGTGTGTGTGTGTGTGTGTGTGTGTGTGTGTGTGTGAAGAGTAGAAGAGTACAGGCGGCTTTTACTTATCCATTTGTGTATGTGTTCATGTGTGATTCTGCGACAGGAACAGTAATTCAAACACACAAAAAAATTGAATAACTATTGACCTCAGAGTGGCAACTGTCTCTACCACCATTTCCAATCCTATCCAATTAGAAGGAGTAGAACATCTTCTCGTGCCCACTAGTATCGTTATGAAAATGAGCAGTGTCTTTTGAAAAGAGAATCCACTTCCAAGAAAGACGTATACTCAAAGATTGGGAAATACGCCATCATGTTATTGGATTGATTATGTCTTTTATTCTTTGGCAACTAAAGAAAAGTTACATTTGCTTATATGAAGAAAAATTACAAGTGTCTTGGGAGAATTCATAGGATACATCTCTAAAACTCTTTATAAGAGCCCTACCTCAGCGATGTACTCATATGCCCCTGACTTTCCAAATTAAAATTAAATTTTATTCACTGGACTCTGCAGAGGACAGAGCTCCTTTCTCAGGTTGTACAAATAATTCCAGAGCAAAATTCATGACATCTAAGACAAAGGCCATATTGCTTAACATGAATGTTTAACTTAAGTTTTCTATGTACATGGAAAGGTGAGGACTTATTATGAACAGAATGTTCAACAGATCAAACGTAGTGATGCAATTGAATAGCTGCTTTTTGTTTTATTCATTCATTCATTCATTTATTCATTTTGCTTTTTTAGCTTTTTGTGGTACTAGGGGCTGAACCCAAGAGTATTCTACCTCTGAGCTACACCCCAGCCCTGTTTTATTTTTATTTGGACACAGAGTCTTGCTAAGTTCCTAAAAGCCTCACTACAGCTGCTGAGGCTGCCTTTGAACCTGCAGTCGTCCTGTCTCAGCCTCCCACATTACAGGCCCAAATTGCCACGACTGGCCTAAATTGCTGCTTACTGAAACATGTTTTATTGCTCTTAATAGAAGTGAGAATAATAATATTTGCTTGGAGATGTATGCATTCTGAAGTGGTTTCTTCTTTTTAACCTCTGAAATTAGCCACTTAAATGAGAAAGCAAAAGCACCCTAATTCATGTTCTTTAAGCTAGCAGAGGAAAAAATTGAGATACTAGTCCAGATTATGGTGGTGTTGGTTGACTAATCCAGATTGTCGTGGGGTGGTGGTTGTTGTTGGCGTTGTTTGGTATGGTTTGGTTTTTGCAGTGCTCAGGATTGACCCAAAGGCCTGGCACATACTAGTCCAGCTTTAAGAGATCAATATAAGAAAACATGATCATAAAGAAATAGCTTTAAACTGAACTCCACTGTCTTAGAACATGCTGGTTTGAGCATGCTTAGTCCCAGGTCTATTTTTTGTTGTTTACAGGTTTAAGTCCAAATTCCTTCAACCTATTTCCCTAGGCTTCAACCATTTCTGCCAAGTTTAAGTACAGTGCACTGGTTTCCTGCTAAATCTCTAGTTCCAGTCCTCTTTTATAGATTGGAATTCAGCTTGTTGACCAAAGCTTTTCCTGGTTTCCAAATCCTTAACTAGTAACACCTGATTATAACACAGCCTTGAATTTCCCTCTGAACTATCTGTTTCTGTCACTGGACAATAAGAATATGCTTTGTGAATTATGTTAGTTATCAATGCTCTTGAAGACTTGACTACTTTGGTTTTTGTCAATAGAATAGAGTCTATCAGTGGGCACAAACCGTCTTCACTGGCTTCCTAGATGATACCAATAAGTAACTTTAAATGTATTCCAGTCTGGCCTGATGGCCCACATCTGTAATCCCAGTACTTGGGAGGCTAACACAGGAGAATCACAGGTTCGAGGTCAGCCTCAGCAACTTAGTGAGATCCTGAGAAAGTTAGACTCTGTTTCAAAGCTTTTTTTGATGATTTGTTGTTGTTGTTTTTGTTTTTGTAGGGCTGGGGTGTAGTTCAGAGGTAGAATGCCTCTGGGTTTGATCTCTAGTACCAGGAAAAATAAAAATTATTCTAAGGTCATGTTAACAAAAGACAAATACCAGGGTCAAACTTTCAAAGACAAAGGAGACTGGTAGGGTGCTACATGCCTGCAATCCCCATACTTCAGAGGCTAAGACAGGAAGATCACAGATCCAATGCTAGCCTCAGCAACTCAGCAAGACTCTCAGCAACTTAGACTTTCATCAATTTACAAAGACCTCATTTAAAAATAAAAATAAACAGGGCTTGGGGTAAATAAATAAATGCACAAAAAGAAAAAGGGCTTTAGGAGTAACTTATAGGTAGAATGCCCCTAGATTCAATCTCCAGTACAAAAAACAAAAAAGAAAAATAGAGACTTATAATTTCAAAATGTCATAAAAATCTTCATATCAGGAGAGATAAGAGTTAATAGATAATTAGCAGATAATTGATACTACCATTCATAACTTTATACCAGATATAGGGAGCTAGAATGAGAATGTGAGTTTCTTCCTTTCTTGTGTTTATCTTCTATTGCCTCTTCTTTGTAATGCGCTAAAATTCAAATGGTATTACTCAAAATGACTCACCTTGTAAGCAATCAAATGGGCTGCAACAATAGAGCACATATTGGCCAGAAATGCTGGAAAATCGGGGTTGGGATAGGTTTCAAATCTGCCATGATCTCCTGGCTCTGTCCCATCACCCTAATTTTGCTGGCCCTGCCGTCCTGCATCAGCTGACTCCCTCCTCACCTTGACCTTGAGGTAGCAGCCTGAGTTCCAGGCCCAACATCTGCACAGGATAAATCGCCCAGAGGGAAAAGAGAAAGGATCATTTTTGTAACCTTTCCCAACCTAGCAGGGAAACATTTTCCTAAAGTAACTCTACGTGTGGTGTGCATGTTCTGTCCTGCCAAGAGATGTCACATGATCTTTCCTACAAACTTAACACCCCAGTTATGCTCACCCCTGGAGTCATGGGTAGAGTGAGCAGGGGAGGATGAGATTCCCATAAGAGGCCTGAGCTGAGTGGAAAATAAGTAGTGGGGACTTGAACAAAACCAGGATTCTCTTGGGGTGGGAAAATAAAAAGAAAAAAAAAAAATAGAAGCTACATAGGCAACCAGCAAAATTCTCTATTTCAACTTTCCCCCAAATCTCTTCCTCCTTATTTAAACCAGTTTACCATCCTAATGACCACCACTCTGTGTCTCAGTAATGTTCCCTATTGGCTTTGTTAAATACACAGTGCTCCCCAGAAAAAGAACCTTCTTTTTTTTTTCTACAATAATTTCATAGATGCTTTACTTGGAGAAAACTAATAAATCCTTTTTTATTTGCCTATACTGTCAGCATAGTTTTCTTACATATTTTGTGAACCTGAAATAGTACAAAGGACCATGTAGGCTCATTAAAAATGCCAGTATTATTTCTTTCAATTTTTGTATATTTTCATTTGGGAAATGGCTACACTTTTCACATCATTTCACATTCTAATGCAACATATCTTTAAAAGTTCAACTTATGTTAATAATACTTTAAGAAAATTTATCTCACTGATTGCCAATGAAGATTGGTTTCTCTCACTATTGCTGTGAGTGTCTGATCATAAGGAAATACCATTTTTACGATTTTATTGTTGGAAATATAATAGGAATATATTTCTTCTATAACAACTATCTCTATCAGTCTCAAGACTAAATATAGGTGGTGGTAGAGTCATTATTTGGGGGATAAAGTTAGGGTTTTTTTCCTGAACGTGAAAGTCACCGTACAATTTTTACCTAGAAAATTGATTTTTACTTCTCTTAAAGTGAAATTATGTTAAATCTTGATTTGTAAAATCCATGGTGCATTACATAAGTTTATTTTGTATTAAGTGATTTCTTTTTACTGAACATCAGTGGCTGCCTAAGCAAGGGCAGTAGATTCCTACTGAATATGTCTTTGATATGTCGATTTTTAACGACTCATTACGTTGATTTAAATAAGCTCTTGATAATGGTATTTTTATTGATTGTTTCTTTTTTTTTCTTTTCTTGAACTACCACTTTATTAAATTCATTTATGATTAGCAATTCTCTAGTTACTGTTGTCCTAGAACAATGTTAACATCAAGACTCCAACATTCAGATCGACTTGAAGAATTGATCATTTTTGTTATTCACTGGACCAAAAATCAATTTACATAACTTGAGAAAACTTCAATGAATTCATTAAATTCAACAACCACACCAAACACACACATGCATATGTGTATGCAGGTAGGTTTATAGAAGTACATATATAGGGAAATGATGGAAAAAGAAAATACAGTCGTGTGCCACACACTTACATAATGATGGACCACACATATGACATTATAAACCATATAGCCTAGGTGGGTCACAGGCTATGCCATATAGTTTGTGTAAGTACATACATGTTAGCACAGCAGTGGAATCCTCTTAATCATGCATGTCTCTATATTGCATAATAAAGCAAAACATGACTATATGAAGAAACAAATGCTAAGATGCTCACTAGGCCAAAAATAAAAAGAAATACTAATGCAATCTACTATGAACTATGTCTAAAAACATAAAGTTTTTTGTCTTTAAAGACATAGTTTTGGGAGATCGTGTGACTTAAAACAGTAATACATTATGGCAAATATTCTCTTGTCTTTATGTTGAATTTGTTTTGTTTTGTTTTTTTTCTGGACACTGGAGATTGAACCCAGGGACATTCTACCTCTGAGCTACACTCCAAGCTCTATTTTTTTTAAATTTTGAAATAGGGTTTCACTATGCTAAGAGCCTTACTAAGTTGTCGAGGCTGGACTTGAACTTGCAATCCTCCCATCTCAGCCTCCCAAGTACTAGGATTACAGAGGTGTGCCACCACATCGGCTCTCCTCTGTCTTTAACATAAAATAAAAGCAATGTAGAGGGAAAAAAAAAAAAGAAGATGCAGTTGTTCTTGTTATCTTGCAACCACATTTGGTATAAGATGATTTCACATTTTATGTTTTATGCAGTTGAAAACTTGTAAGGAATCTTTCAATAACAAAGACACCACGTTTGTCAACTTGGCCCCTCATACACCCAAATTGCTGGAGCCCTAGGACTTTCCCTGCACGTATCGATGGGTTCAGAAGCCTGCACTCTCTCTACAGGCACCACAAATAAAGTGTTGTTAGCAGTTGAATGATATTGACACAGCTCTCAGAAATCTGCAGATTTTCATTTTGAACTGTGGCATCCCAAAATAAGTTGAAGCAGAAATAATATCCCTGTGTTGAAGGATTTCAAATTCGTTTTATTGATAGGTGAAGCACGGGACCAGGTATGAGTAAGTGGAGAATGGTTTGAGAGGGCAGAAAATAACAACCGGACTGCTGACTACAGTTTGTACACAGAAAAACAAGAGGAGGGAACGCAGCCGGCCCTTCTCTGTGCGGTTTGGTATATTAAGCTTCAATTCACCTTGGGCTCTTATCCACTTTCCATCTGCCCGCATCTCCGTTCTGTTCTCTTCCGAGCTCTATAAGGAATTATCGGCACCACAACCCTTTGGCAACACTTAGCGGGCCACCCCGGGAGGTCAGCAATATGAGGCCAGTGTAATGACATCGTCCTGCCTGGGACAAAGACCACATTCATCATCATTTAAGGAGACACAAGATGCTGCTAGACAAAACCTCAGCCCCGGACCATATCGGCCTCCCGTTACAGAGAGCCAGCACTTGTCCCCACGTCCACGCAGAATAGGAATCTCAAAGCTGGCTCCTGAGAGCAGCGCTAGAACTTCAAGGGAAATTAAATGCACTAAATCAGTGGGTTAATTATCTGTGTCATTGACCTTGGAGCCTTAATGGGAAAATACATTTCAGACGTTGCATGGCTGTAAACAAAGAATTATAAGGTGCCATCCGCTGCATGACTGACAGTCCAGAATTCATGTAAACAGTGTGGAATAGAGCAAGCCTCCTTGTCCAAAATAAATACCTTTCCTTTTTTCTTATTCCATGCACTTCTTGTTCCCTTGACATAGGCCTCACTCAGTTTCCCTGAGATCAGTCCAATATATTCTCTGACTTCATTTGTCTTTTGATTAAAACTGCCTCATTGAACAAGGCTGCTCAGAAAGACTCTCCTACCTCCTGACAGGAAGTCCTCTAAATTTTTTTAACCTTGCCAAAAGCTGAAGTTCATCTTAGTTGGTACAGATCCTTGCTTTCCAGCAGAATGACCTATCTCATAATTTATTGCCTTTTATTTTATTTTATTGTTTTGTGTGGTACTGGGGATTGAACCAAGGGATGTTCTACCTCCAAGCTATATCCCCAGCCCTTTTTATGTTTTTGGTTTTGAAACAGTCTTGCTAGCTTGCTGAGAGTCTCACTACATTGCCGAGGCTGTCTTCAAACCTGCAACCTTCCTGTCTCAACCTCCCAAGTACTGGGATGATAGGCATGCGCCACCACACCTGGCTTGATTGCCTTTTAACATTGGTTTGCTCTCTATCCAATGAGCCTGAGAATATCATACCAATCCATCACTGAAGCCAAATCCCAACGAGCCTAATACTGTGTGAAACCAGGGTGCAATGGGGGCCTCTGAATGGAGAAGCTAAGCCTAACTCACCATACATACAGCAGACACCCCTGGGTATTGGCCACTCTCACTGAGGGATCAGTGTCTGTTCTCTGAGTGGCCAAGCATGGCTCGCCCTGGGTCCACCCTGAACTGGAGCCACATGGCCCTAACAGCACATTAGACAGATTGCCACTGTTGTAGAACATTCTCTCAATAGTTTCAGAAGTCTAAAATTTGTTCTCCCCCCACGATCCAAAATATATGAGAACCAAATATCAAGCTTTTCCTGGATACATATACCTATTACAACCATACAGGAAGTTAAGTGTATTCTGGTCAACAGTAACACTTTTCCTGATAGAAAACATAGCTAAAATAACCAGATTTTTATCATCCTTATCAGTGTTGGACTAACTCTTACCTCTCTTGACCTGGTCCTTTCATACCTCCTCTTCATCCCTGGAAATATGTGATTCTAGGGATCTTCTACTATTGATTTTTTGAATTCTGCACATGATCCAGACTGGCAAGTAGAACAGATTCTTCTGCTACTTAGTTTGGCGTCTGATTATATAAGAAGAACCAAGCCGGGCATGGTGGCGCACGCTTGTAATCCCAGCATTCGGGAGGCTGAGACCTGAGGATCCGGGTTCGCGACCAGCCTCAGCTACCTAGTGAGGCACTCCGCAACTTAGTGAGACTCGGTTTCAAAATAAAGAATAAAAAATAGGGCTGGGGGTATAGCTCGGAGGTAGAATGCCCCTGAGTTCAATCCCCAGTACCGCAAAAAAAAAAAAAAAAAAAAAAAAAAAAAAAAAAAGAACCAGTCATTACATTAGTTGGTTCATTTTGCATTCATTCACTTATTCACTCATCAATACTTATTTATTCACTTATATGATGCAAACAAGTCACTTGGGTAAAACTTGCAATCTGGAGATGATATAGGAGATGAGCATTCAATATAATTACTAAAATAATAAATGAACGCTGCCTCTGATTAGCACTGTAATAGAAAAACACAGTAAAGTGCAAGAACACAGAAAGCTTATCGGTGGACTCAGGAGGACTTTTCAAGGGAACTAGCATTTAAGTGGAGTCCTGGAGACTGTGTAGAATGTGTCAGGTGAAGAAGGGAAAGACCAAGAGTGTTTCTAGCAGAAAGAGCAGTATCTGTTAAAGTGTTGAGGAGGGAAATGGCCCTGTAATGGAGAGAACTAAGAAAAAACCCTAGTGGGGTTTAGTGAATGAAAAGGATCTGCAAGATGAGGCTAAGACATCAGCAGAGGTGGAATCACAGGGGTTGTGTGGGGCTGGTGAAGGAGTTTGCACTTTACCTCCAAGTAATGAGAAATAACAGGAGAATTTCAAGCTGGATGCTAAAATGATCTGAGGAGTGTTTTAGAAGATTACCCAAGCTGGGTGTGGTGATGCACATCTATAATCCTAGTACTTGTGAGGTTGAGATAGGAGGGTTGCAGGTTCAAGGCCAGCCTCAGCAACTTAGTGAGGCCATACTTCGAAATAAAAATATAATAAAATAGGGCCTTTTATAACTAACCAGTACCCTCCACAGAACTGCCCTGGGAATGAAAGAGTAGGAAGTGGGGCAGAAAGGTAGATAAAGGCAAGTGAAACCAATTAAGCCCTTTCCCTTTTGTGTGTCATCTTCACGATTATGGGGTGATTCCTCCTACGAAGCCGTGTTGCATAGATTGAGGCGGGAGCGTGGGGTTGGGGAAGGGGTGGTCAATGATTTTCACTAAACAAAGAAATAAAAGCCAGAGGCCAAGAGAATTTGGGGACTTGGGGGAGGAGGAGGGTGATTAGAAATAGGGAACAGAAGGAGCCGGTCTCCTGCAATCCTTCTTTGTGACAGGTAAGGTGGTCTATCATATCACCTGAACCATGGAGAATTGTGCTATTGTATTAATTACTCTCTTTAGCGACTCTCTGTGCTTTGGACTATTGAAATTCCCAGATGAGAAAGTGCTAATGGATATGGTATTGTAGATGGAGTGTATTAGTATTTCATGCCGCGCGGCTGTCTCAAAGAGTTTCTACAAGGTAACCCACAGCCAAGCTGCGCCTCATGCGTTCAGCGTTCATTCAGCCGTCCGTTCCTATTAGTGGCAGAGCAGCGCTGGGGTCATGTAGAACTTCAAACAGGAAGAAAGGGAAAGTTGATGTCAGTGGGACTCTTTGGGGAGATTAACACATTTTGCCATGAGTCTGTTTATGATGCACCTCAGTGTGTGTTCACAATGAGACCCCGATAGTTCACATTTGAAAGGGAAATCATGCATCCTTTAAAAATTCCAAATCAAAGCTGCTTCAAATGGAGTTTGTTCAGAAAGAAAAAAAAGGGAGACTTTTCACACACACAAAAAAATTTCCATTTGGCAACGTGTATTGTATCCCATACTGAGCCTTTACCCTTTGCCATTCTTACCCGCCCCGCCTGGGTCTGCACATGCATTAGAAGTCTGAACAAACATGCTACTGGCAGAACACTTCAAAGTTCCCCACAGCTGCTCCTGAAAACCAAATCAAGCAGTAGAAGGGCGCTGTACCCTGCGTGAGGTGTGTCTTCTGAAAAGGGACAATGCCAAGTTCTCCAAGAGGAATGAGCCCAGAGGATCAGTATCTCTGGAATAGAAAGCACCGAACTGGGTGTTAATTTCAGGAAAAGCCCCTGTAGAAGGGCCACCCTTTGATCCTGCCATGCCTCACAATCTTACGTTACCCCTCTTTTGAATGTCTTTTTAATAATCTTATAAATCATCAGGCCAATGCTATACTTTGAAAATTGGAAGTAACCCCATCACGACCCACATAAAGGGTCTCCCCTATGTGTCTGGCATTTAGACTTGCTCACCTCTTCCTCTAATCACTGGCTTGCAAGTATCTGCTTCTGGATTTTCGGTCCCAGGTAAAGCTTTCTATTTTACATCTCTGCATTTTTTCTGAATTCTGCTTGCCTAGGTGCCCTCAGAAAGCAAAGCCCAAGGCCAAAGCTCATATGTAGTATTTCATTAGGAAATGCAATCCTGGGGAAAAGACATAAAAAAAGAAACAAGTGAGAGCCAATCCAAGGACAAGTTGCTGTTACCAAGCTGGCCACCTTCGGGGATAAAGATCAAGTGCCACCAATTTCATGGTCTTATGGGACTGACATCCAAGGAGACATATGACCAACTGTAACCTTGGGCAACATATGCAGAGGAGGAGGAAGAATTTATGCGCCAGCCCCTATTACCCACTGGTCAAAGTTCACTTGGTGGTTAACTGACCCACACTTGTGCATTGTGCAATGACACTGAGTGGTCCCATGGCATCGCTTGCTTTAATAGAAGGCCCAGGGCACGAGGTGAGAGGTTCTTAGTGCAATGACAGAAGGTGCTGTTGGGTCATGGCCACGTGAAGTTTGCCTGCATTCCTGCAGATCTGATTCCTACAGAGCACTGGTGAGACCAGAGTAAATAGCCTAGGGCCCAGAAGTAGACAAGGCTGGGCACCTGCAGACCCATCTGCTAGATTCCTCTATGCCTCTGAACTGAATTGACCCCCCTGCACAATTTAGGTATCATTGCCATAAAGGCAAGATGCTCTGAGAGTGGACATAAAACCTGTCAGTCACAGAGTCCCCTGCAAGGTGACAGCCAGCCATGATACCAGACACTTCAGATTAAAAGGTCCGTGAAACAGCTGGGTGTGGTGGCACACACCTGTAATCCCTGTATGAGGAAGGCTGAGACAGGAGGATCACAGAGAGCCTCAACAACTTAGCAAGACTCTCAGCAACCTAGTGAGGCCCTGTTTCCAAACAAAAAAATAAAATATGGCTGGGGGTATATCTCAGAGGTATGATGTTTCTGGGTTCAATCTCTAATATATAAAAACAAACAACAACAACAAGAAAAAATGGTGGAACAAGCCACAATCCCTCCCAGTACAGCCAAGCTCAAGGCCCGATTCATATTTCCCCTCCAGCAGCACCCTTTCTCTCTGTCCCTCATTCTCAGTCAACACTGGGGCTCCCTGTGATGCTCATTTCAAGGGCTAACCCCAACCTTCATCCCTGAGCCTCTGGTCGTCTTTTCCCTGCTGGGCTTCGGTGGGCACAGCTGCCCATTCATCATCATCATTACTCAACACAGAAGCGCCAAGAGACACTCTGTTGCCTCCCCTAGGTCCCAGGCACATTCTCCCTCCTCCTTCCCCATGAGAGTCAGGAGCAAACTACCAATCTATAGTGACCCCTACCATGGCCTCTGGCACCCTGACCGGAGAAATGAAGTGCCCCAGGGAAGTGTTCCACCCACCAGTCCTGAAACTAGAACTTCTGACTTGCTGAAAATTGAGAGTGCAGAGACAGGAAACATATTCTATAATTTGGTTATTGGGAGTAGATGAGGAGAGACTGCAATCCTCTTTCTATGCCCTTAGCTCCTGGACTCATATGTTCTAGCTAATGTTGTCCCTAAGCTAGGGCCTTAGCTGAGGCCTTAGCAGGCCATTCCATTGCTGTATAAGGGCATCTGTTTCTGGGCGGTGAGTCACACTGAGTAACAATTTGCCCATAGTTGCACTTAATGCACTCTGTCATAAAGTGAGTCTGAGATGATCTTATATGGGCTAGGTCAGTAGGTTGAGGCCTTGTGGGGGAGGGAAGGAAAACCATACATGGAGAGCATGTGGCTCCTGGGGAGAGCACAATGCTGCCTTTGTCCAGTTGCAAGAGAGCTGGTGTAAGTGACCTACCAGTGTCTGGCTGGACTGTGTAAGGGACCATGCCACGTGATGGCTCAGCGTCAGCCCCTGTTCCTGGGAGGCTGGGTATGCAGCAGGAGCAGGAGCTAAACCATTCTTGGTGAGAGGGAGCCCATGCTGTTGGGCTCAGGTTTAATCTCCATCCCTACCACCATGGCTACTGTTCATGGGCCCATTACACCTGTACCCAAGTGGCCGAGATAGAGGCTGGTGACGTGCATAGAATAAGTCACTCTGCCCCTATGGGTTCTTGAAAGCCTCCATTTCAGTGCATTCTCTCTGGTGGACATTACAGGAGACACAGAGCTCTGCATGTTTTATGCCCACTCCCGTATGAAGACTCACGTTTTCCCCAGGCCTCCTTGTCCCTCATCTTCCAATCTTTTCCTTCTGATAGAATGGCCTGCTCATTCCTGCTACTCAAAGGGTGTGCATTGATGTACATGGACATGAGTGATTGAGTGAGTGAGTCTCCAATCTCAGGCCACTTCTTTATCAATGCCACAGAAAAAACTAAACGCACTGCTGGAAGTTTTGCTCAATAAAGGCATTTCCCTTTATCACTCTTTTAGGGTGATACTTGGTTGGAACTGAGATGTAGCATTAGCCAGATTTTGACCAGCACCAATAGAGCATTCCAACCTGTGAACTATAAACCAGTCCCAAATCATTCAGTTGATCATAAGTAACGTCATTTCTACCACCATGATGTCTGCCAGAGATATGAGTTGAAGGGCAGGTATCAATACTTCAGAAGTTGAGGACAAGGTAGACCAGGCCACCTGTTCATGTACTTTAGTCACATCTCTGTATCTTTTTAAGCCTGATTCAAAATCAGGTGGTTTCCAAAGGCAATGGTAAGGGTGAGGTTTTAATGGGCTACTCATGGTACCAACTTTCTCAGCCTGGGTCCCTCATTGAGCAGAGCCTGGGATTTTAAAAAGTGATAATAAAATGAATGACTTCTATATGTTAGCACTTTATCAGAGTATACATTCCAAGAGAAGAAGGATGAGGGAAAAAAGGAGAGCCCATCCACGTTGTGATAGTGACGGACCACGCCCTGTTACTGAGCATGGCGGATTGCACATTCTTGAGGGAGTGTCTTCCAAGGGGCCATATGAATAACTACTTCAGACAACCCAATGGTGGGAAGTAGGCAGCAATAATTTACCTCTCCGCCTCCATAGCCTATTTGTCAGAGATTTTTCCCTTTGATGCAGTTTCTCCCCTATATTCCTGGGTTATGTGTGCTTGGGTCCTGGCTTGCATCTTAGTGGCCTCTTAAATCTTAGCACCAAAAGCAAAGCCCAGAGTGGAGGATGAGAGGCCATGTAGTAGAAGCCTGAGTCAGAGTGCAATGAGGGTCAAAGACCATGAACTCAGTTGCAGCCTGTGCAGAGCTCTTTCTTGCAGTAAGAACAAGTGCTCACAGGTCCTGGAGACAGGTAAGGTTAGGAGGATATGAAGTAGGTGACCAACTGATTCAGCCTTTTTCTACCTCTGTCTTTTCCCTTCCCCAAGCCCTGCTTTTTTTTCTGATTTTGTTTTCTGCTGAAATATGTGCCCCTACTAATAGCTGTCATGTACAGTGCTAATATTGTGCTCTCCCTGAATCCTTCCTTCCAACTTCCAAATATATGCCCCACTGTTACAAAAGAAAAATAAAATAAGCAAAGGGAGTTTTTGAAGTCTTCTCAACTCCCAGTTTTTCAGTATTCTCATCCTTTTGAGATCATCCCCCTAAGTATCCTTGAACTCGATAAAATAGATATGTGTTACACACTTATCATGAGCTTGGCATTGTGCTATGAAATAAGAATAAGATTAAAGATGTGGCCCTGGTCCTGATAAGCTCATAGTCTATCAGGAGAAAACATACAAAAATAAGGCATCTCTCTCAACCTAGAGGACAAATCGAGTTTTTTTGGAAGGGATGATTTCTGAGTCAAGTCTTAAAGGCTGAACGGGAGTTGGTCCAGAAAAGTTAATGGGAATAGCCTCCTAAACATGAAAAATCCCCTAGTCAAAGCACAGAGCATTGAAATAACCACAATCAGTTCTGTTACTTGCATAAAATGTGCCACAATGAGAGGCTGGTGACCAGTAGATCATATGGGATATTTCACATAATAATAAAGAACTAACTCTTTGCTTGTAAGTGATATAAATTTTCCATAAACTTTTAACTAGAAAGAATGACTCCAGATTAGATATAAGTTATGTTACTCTGGCTAACAAGTAGAGGAAAAGTTTATAGCAGCAGGAAGACCAGTCGTTGTGTCACTGCAGTTGTCTACACAAAGGATAATGAAGATCAGCACAAATACCAGTTCCAAAGAGTTACCGAGAAACTCATAGTTTAGGTATGTGCTTAAGTCATAACATCAACAGTTGTGTTAGTCAGCTTTGAATTGCTATGATAAAAACACCTGACAAGAACAACTTAGAAGTAAAAAAGGTTTGTTTTGGTCCGTGGTTTTAGAGGTCTCAATCCATGTTGGCCAATTCCATTTCTGTAGGTCTGAGGTGAGGCAGAACATCATAAAGGAACGATGTGACAGAGGAGAGCTGCTAGCTCATGACAGCTGAGAAGCAGAAAGGGGGGAAGGGACAAAGAGATGGTAAACTCTTCCAGGACATATCCACTGTGGTCTACTTCCTCCAACTAGGTCCCATATCCCAGTAATCCACCCACCTATCAGTGGATAATCCAATGGATTAATCTATGGATGAGGTCAGAGTTTTCATGATCCACTTGCTGCCTAACAGCCCCAACTCTGCACCTTGATGCATGAGGGACCAAGCTTTCAACACATGAGCTTTGGGGGGACATTCCAGATCTAAACCCTCCAGCCATATTTTGCAATCAGTGACATAGACATGGAGGAAAGCACAGGTATGTTGTGTAGCTCGGTTTCCATTTCTGACTTAGGTTCCTAAGAGAATATGATATGCTGGAATTGAGAATATAAGAAGATGTGTAGGTTTGGCAGAAAAAGTGATACAATTAGTTTTATATATGTTAATACTAATATGCTCATGGAACATACAACTGGATATCTAGACGAAATCCAGGGCTGGAAATATCACCATTAATTTGTTGCTTAAAAATATAAGAATATATGAGATCACCCAGGTAAGTATCTAAAAGATGGAGATGAATGAGTCATGAATATATTCTTGACTAGATCCAGTGTGTAAAGAGTATGTAAAGGGTAATCTACAAAGAGAAAGAGGGAATAAAGAGAGATCTTCAAGAAGAACCAAGGAAGAATTCTGAAGGTCAGGAGAAAGAGATGCTGGATAGGCACAGGAAGAGAAACATTGAATTCTCTAATAATAAAGATAAAGAGATAGGAAGCTATCTAAGTCTAGATGTAGATAAATTTGATATTAGAGTCGGTGGGCCATATGACCCTCACTTTTCCAGTGAAGTGGGGAGTGAGAAATTCATGATGGGCATGAGGATTGAGCTGGTCCCTTGGCGAGAGGACAGGAATGACCTAGCATTTTGTTATAAGAGAATAAAGAAGGAGCAAGATGAAGCAGAAGTTGATGGGCAGTCTTGATGGTCAAGCCCATGTTCTATACCATGATTTGGAGTGTCACTGTACAGTACTTACCAGTGGTCTGGCACAGAACAGGAAAGAAAGAGAACTGTAAGGGGGAGGGCACTGGAAGAATGAAGTTGGGGAGATGAGAGGTTAGGCCAGTTTGAATTTTGAGCAAACTGAAGATTCACAAACTAGAAGTATTAGACTTAAGACAGATTATAATATGAATGAGCCTGTGAGAGAGCTATAATAGTAGACAGAGGCCAGAAAATGGCATAAGAGGGCCAGCTGCAATGTCTTCTCACCCCCACCCCAAGCCCCATGAGTGCCAGCCCTAAGTCTTTTATTCTTTTCCATCAAATCATATTCACCCTACATCTCATGCTTTTGAAATCTAGCTAAGTGAATTAGGCTAATCTGTTGCACTAATTTGTGATAAGATATTGATGGCTAATGAATTGTTTGATATGGTATCTGTCTCTGAAAACAGACTCCTGATGATAATGACTTAAAATAGTAGTTCTTGTCTAGGGATATATCAGGGGCACCCATGGTGCTATTTAAACACTAAGCTGCCCCTGGGCTCTACCCTAAGAAACCCTGGTTCAGTGAAGGAAGAAGATTGTTGAGATGAAGCTGGGCATCTGAATTTTTACAAATACCTGCATTAAATAGGCAGGTTAGTGGAGAGAGAGAGAGAATAGATGGGGCTTCATATAAAATACTTCTGTATGTAATTGGCGATGCTAGTCTCTCCTTTTGTCTCTTGGTAAAACTTTTCTATCTCTACCTTCTTATTTTATATGCACCTTGCACATGACACTAGTATCCTTCCTAGTTATGGGAGCCAATAGAATTGGTGTCAGTCATTTGCAACTGAAGATGCCCGGATTAACACACACACACACACACACACACACACACACACACACACACACACACACATATATGTAAGGCAAATTCTTCTTAAGTACATCACCCTTTCATTCATTTCTCTGAGATCATGTCTCTATGTGGATAGGAAACCCTTGTACAGTTACATATCATATGCTATAGCAAAAATAGAATAGAACTTTACAGATGTGACTGTTCAACAGGATGGTCAGTTTGAAGTAGGGGATATATCTAGATTGTAGAATGTATCTTACTGGGAATGTTATTATATTCAAGAACAAAAACATATAAGACTATCATAGGATTTTTCTGAGGACCTGTTGTTAATAGAGTTTGCACATATTTTATTGCATAATAGGCAATGATTTAACTTTTTTAAGCCCATATATTTATAGTCAATTTATTTTTTATAAAGATACCAAGACAATTCAGTGATAAAAGAATAATATCTGTCTATCTGTCTATCTATCTATCTATCTATCTATCTATCTATCTGTTTTAAACTGGGGATTGAACCCAGAGCACTTTTTTTATTGGTGCATTATAATCATACATCTTAATAAGGTACAAACTGGTAGAGGCATATATGCACACAATACTCATTTAGACCTTCCCCAATTCCCACCCCATTCTCTCTCCCTCCCTCCGTCTCATGTTTGGCTTACATATTGACTTTGATATGTTTGTGAATGTATAGTATGTGCATTAGGGCGTTTCCATGGTGTAATGGTGCTCACTCTGAACCCTGAAGAATTAACTTCTAATCTTGGTTTTACATTATCCAGCTACACATAAATTTGGGTAACCTTGGGGGAGAAAGGGCTTTTTCAATCTACTTTCAACTACAAAATGTAACTCATATGATTCTGCATTTTTTAAAAAATAAGATTTAATTGTTAAATATATGTGGACACTGTTTTGTCTTTTGTTTTTGTTTTTGTTTTTGCAGTACTGGGGATTGAAGCCAGAGGCATTCTACCTCCAAGTTATATCCCCAGCCCTATTTTTGTATTTTTTATTTTGAAACAGGGTCTCACTAAGTTATGGAGGGCCTCACTAAGCAGCTGAGGCTGGCCAAGAACCTGTGATCTTCCTGTCTCAGCCTCCCAAGTACTGGGATTACAAGCATGTGCCACCATGCCCAGCTTTGGACACCTTTAAAAAAGTGTTTAAGTGACATGAAAGTTTGCTCTCAATCTAAATACTCTCTTTTATCTTTTCTATGATTTAAATTTTGCGAAGCAAACCATTGTGATAAGCACACCCATATTCTACAGCCTTATCCCAATCTGAGTATTCATAAATTAAGGCCTGAATCAATGAACTTGGGAAGTACCCAAGTGAACAGGTGGACACGAGAGTGCCACAGAGGGAACCGAGAAAAATCTCTATCAAGAGCCAAAAGCAGTGAACTACCATTGCTTCTTATTCCTCCTAAAGGCAAAGCTGTAGAAGAGAAGCTCTGGATTCCTCTTTAAATTGTCCCCATGAGATAATTAAACACAGATCCTTTATTTCCTAGGAAGGCTCCCATATGGGCAAAGGATGTGAAAGATCAAGGCAACATATGTGAAAATGTGTCAAGTAAAAAGAAAACTCACTTATTTGAACATCTTTAAAAATCAAGATAAAAAAGAAAGTACCAGGGGAGTCATAGAAAGTTAGCTCCAGGCCAGAGAGATGCTGCTTTTAATTTTCTATACAGTAGAAAGAAATTTAGTGCCACGAATAACATTTCATTAAAATGTGTACCTTTCAAGATTTATACGATCAGATTTGAATGGGAGAGACAGCATAGGGCAGTTTCAACTGCCCAAGACGTGCTGATTTAGCATTTACTCAGTAAATAGGACTGGCTAGTTGGTGGAAAAAAAATATATGGGACCATCATGTTAAGCATAAATATGGGGTCCATTTCAAGGAATATGAAACCAGTGAAGGGAAAATAATCCCCCACCTTGTGTATTCTTCAACCCTTTAAGACTGTGCAGGGAGTGTGTTGAGTTCTGTTTGCCTGAACATAGCTCTCTGAAGACCCACCACTTTGGGCACAGAAACCAAAACACATGGAGAGAGGCACACGTGTAAACACCCAGGCAGAGGTGTAAAAGTCAAAAAGCAAGACATTTTTCTGTAACCTTTTCAGCAGAATTACTTCAACTGAAAACCATTTGCTTCATTCTGTGGTTTGGGCTCCGACGTTATGTTTGGTGGTTGGAGCAAATCATGGCATTCAAAATTCCTAAAGACATTTATGCGCATAGAGGCTATTCCTATGATTTAAAACCCAGCCTGTTACAATGATAAAAAAATAAAATAAACCACTAGAAAAATATAAGGTTAGCCAGATGTGGTGGTGCAGGGGAGTATTGTGTGCATATATGCCTCTACCAGTTTGTACCTTATTAAGATGTATGATTATAATGCACCAATTAAAAAAAAGTGCTCTGGGTTCAATCCCCAGTTTAAAACAGATAGATAGATAGATAGATAGATAGATAGATAGATAGATAGATAGATAGATAGATAATTATTCTTTTATCACTGAATTGTCTTGGTATCTTTATAAAAAATAATGGATCCCTGCCTCCCTCTCTCTTCACACTGACCTCTCACTATTCTCTGGCTCTAACTCCACACCCAACCCTAACAAACTCTTTGCTAGTCCTTTTCCTCTCACTTTCCTCGGAGCTATTGTCTCTGTCTGTCCAGCAGTCCTGGGTCACATCTCATTCCTACTTAGTAGCTTCAGGCCTCAAACTCCCATAAGAATTTTCCAAAAGCAAAATGAAGCAAAAGGCTGATTCTTGATGAGTACAGATGTTATCACAGTTGGGTCCAGGAGAGAGGGACCCAGTGTACCATTTTTTGGAAAGAGCCCAGCATATATCAGTAAAAGTATAGTTTATGAGACAAGAGAGTAGGCAATGGGCCTGGGGGTATGGGATATGTAGCTCACTTTTTTTTTGTACTAGATATTGAACTCAGGGGCATTCTACCTCTGAGCTATATCCCAAACCCATTTTATTTATTATTTTAAAACAGGGTCTTGCTAAATTGCTGAGGCTGGCCTCCAGCCCCTGATCCTTCTGTCTCAGCCTCCCAAGTATTGGGATTACAGGCATGTGCCACCATACCTAGCTATATCTTACTTTTTTGGACATCGGTGGGAAAGATTTGAAAGGGATCTTAAGCAGATTCAGTGTCCAAAGGAAAAGGAAGGGTACCACCCAACCTAGATGGGCCAGGTAAACAAGAACTTGGGGCATGCCAGTGCCTTTCTGCATGGATAACCAAATACCCTCATGGACAGCTAATATAAGCATTAGGTGATTTTCCTACCTATAACACATATACATTGTAAGCTCCCAGAACTTAGACTAACCCTAGGAAAAAGGAGAAGAAAATATGAATTACCTGAGATTTAACTAAACATTAGTCTGAGGTACTCTAGTGAGATGGGAACTTAAAAAGTAGATGAAGTCAAAGTAAAGAAAAACATAATATTTCTTGCACACCTATATTGTGAAATGAGCTTTGTATCACCTCACTTATTACTCTGAGTAGTGGTCACCTACCTATTAATTTGTCTCTTTAATGGGATTGTAAGTGTCTTATACTATTGTACCCATTACCTAGAGTCTGGCTAGTAATAGTTGATCAATAAGCATATGTGAAAATAATAAATAAATGAGTTAATGTTTTAGAACCAAAAGCGAGTCATAATTAAGAACTCTGAGCGTCTCGATGTTTTGGGGAAAGAGACAAGGATGTAAGGAACAGTGGAGCAATAAGTTTTAGTGGAAGTATGAATATAGGGCAATAGGAATGCAGGAGGGAAGAGCTCAACTGTATGCAGAGAACCCTGGAAAGCTTCAGAGAGGAGATGACATTTGAGCTTAGGGGCAACAGTAGACAGCAGGTCTCCATGACCAAATGGATACCACGCCAGACCCAGATAAGGAAATCGCCTGCTCAGAATTTGTATACGCACTGTCTCTGATAAGAAGCAACACAAAAAGAACAAAGATGAATGAGTCAGCCAGGACCTAATGGCAGTGAGGACCTAGTATAAAGAATCTGTAAAGAGCCTAACAGGTAGTTAGTCCATTCAAAAACAAGCATGAGATAGTCCTTCGTCCTTCACTTCTTTTTTAACCTCTCTATGGTGTGTCATCTCTGCATGACTTACCATTTCTCTGATGGATTACAGTCTGCAAACTGTGTCCATTTGACCCTCACAGGTAATGGAATATCTCTAAGGTTTTAAGGAATAGGTCCCAACCTCAGAAGCCAGAAATTTCAAGTTAGTTTTGCCCTGCTTTCTCTGCCAAGGTCTTTTTCTATACAGTCAATTAAGCAATTGCAACATATGGTTAGTGTGGACTCGGGGCTAAAAAGAGGGCCATTCTCTTTGCAGATGCAGAATCCTTGCTCCAGCCAAGGCCTGATGTGAGGAACAGCCAGATTCTTTATTCTCGAGGCCCCTTCCATCCCACTTCTGCAATCCACCCTGCTTCTCCTTCGGTTTGCCCTTCGCCCCTCTTCCCTTTCTTCTTTCTCCCATCCCTGCCCCTCTCCCTTCAGGCAGCAGAGTGAAACTCTCTGTTGCTGAGCCTGGTAACAAACTAAATGGCCGTGATCACCCAGCCCAAGGGAGCTCGTACCACAGTCTTCATCATTTTCATCTGAGGATGTTTTTGTTTGTTAGCAGATTCAGGTGGCTTTATCTATAAAGACGTGGATTCAGATATTCTGGGATGAGGCCCAGGCATTAATACTTTTAAACTGTTTCCCCAAGAAATCCCAAAGGGTATTTAGTATTGAGAATCACCATCTAAATTCTCCCTCTGTACATTAATTTCTTTTTCTGTGAAGTGAGTTCTTTGGCCTGAAAGCAGTTTTCAATTCTGAAGATATTTCAGTGAAATTGACACAGACCTATTAAAGTAGAATGGAAACCATAATATAGAGCTTATATATTATTATATTAATTAAATTGCATTATAATTATTGTAATTATACTATTATATAATTACATTATATACTTAAGTTTTTATAAGTGTTCCACATCTGGGATGATGACACAATATGGCTTAAGAAAAGTTCATTTGGGGGGTTCCCAGGGATTGGACTCAGGGCCTCGTGAATGCTGTTATGTCAGTGAACTGTAGCTCAGCCTCAATTTAAGAAAATATTAAACTTTCTAGACTATGAAGTTCTTCACAAAGACCCATACCACTGCAGAAGAGTTTCGTAGGGAACAGGAACTGAAGGGGATGGGGGTGACCTTGCCAGTAAGTGGGGAAGGAAGGAAAGAGGGGTGAAAGGTAATAACTTTGTCCGTCATAGTTTCCAGTATTTCTGATAGTAGAGGGTTTGGTGGTTTTGTTTTGTCTTTCCTAAGAATAGGAATGTGTCTTTCCTCAGAAGGTGTCCTATGAGAAAAGTACCTTTTTAATCATATATTTAGACATCTGATATGATACAAGTTCTCTGATTCTTTTGTTTTAATATAAAGTCTTAAGCCAAGTGATTAGTGAAGCTTTCTATTCTGTGCATACGAATATTTGGCAAGGATAAGAATAAATGATTCCTGGAGGCTTATCCCCTGGGCACACTAAAGAAGAGAATGAGAGCCCAGTGTTTCTTTGTGTTTCTGGGTTAGCCAGGCAGCCTGGTAAACTCTGGAGATCTCTTCCATCCTGATCTAAGACAGGGGTCTTATAACAGAGGGCAATACTTCTAAAGCCAAGGGGCTTACGTAGCTATAGCCTCCGAATATGCCAGAGCCTATGTTTGACCTCATTATTTTGAATCCTAGACGTCATCACAGCTCTAGTTTAATGTGTCATGGGTGTTAGGTTGGGGTTGTTACAGACTCAAGTAACTGCTTCACTTGGGGCTCAGCAGGCGGCTTTCAAAAAGCAACACGCCTGTTGATAAACATTCTGCTGCTCTTGAGTCCTCATAGAAACATGGAGAAAGCACATGATTCCATTAAAGAAAACATTTTGTAAACATGAATCCACTTAAGGAAAAAGATAGTCATCAGTGTCTGTCTTGGGGTTGTTCGGAGAGAGAGAGAGAGAGAGAGAGAGAGAGAGAGAGAGAGAGAGGGAAAGAGTTATAAGAAATTGGTCAGTTTCTAGATGCAATTATAGAGCCTAAGAAGTCAGCAGATCTGCCATCTGAAAGCTGGAAGTCCAGAAAATCTAATGTAATTCAGTCTGGGTCAGAAGGCCTGAGAGCCTCTCATTTACAGGAGGAATGTGTGTGTGTGTGTGTGTGTGTGTGTGTGTGTGTGTGTGTGTGTGTGTTACTGGGCATTGAACTTTGAATTGACTACCTATGGATTTCTGATGTTGGTGTTTAGAGAAGTCGATAAAGATGATCCAAAGCTACCACATCAGGAAGGCACACAGTTGGCCAGTCATATCCTAGATCTGGGTAATAAGAGGTTTCCAATCACACCTCGTGATCCATCTGAATAAAATTCCTATAAAGGGTTCATTTTTCTGAGAGGATACTATAGAGCAGAAGCCCTTGAAACATATCTCAATTTTTCAATCTGCTCTTACAAGTTTCCCATGCTCTGTGATTCAATTCAAAGGATGGAAATCAAATCAACAGAAAATAAATGGCCTCGCCTTATTTGCAAATGGTCTCAGGAAGTAAAGAGAGGGATGTGGAAATGTACTTCCATGCCAACCAGATAGTCTGCCATCTCGCTTGAGAGGTACTTCAGGAGAAAAGTAGTGTTCTGTAGTTCAGCAATGTGGAATTCACACGCATGGTAAAGTCAACCACTTTCTACCAGCCTCTACAGGAAATCTTTACCTCTTACTCCTTTCAGTATTTATTTGCCTGTAAGGACCATGTTATTAAAACATGCACAGATAAATATATGCAATGAAAAGAAAGGTATAGAGTATTTGGTTACCCCCTCTACCTTCATGGTGAACTCAGTGTCTCAGAAAAGGATTTCAAGTTTGCAAGCACATAATTTAAGTTACCTACTTTGCAGAGTGAAAGCATGGACAAAACCAGACAAGAATTATGTGGTTTGTGTTATAACTTTAATATGTGTTAAATATTCAGCTATAAAAAAACTCTCCTTGCATTTCTAATTATAAACTGACATATTCATTTAAACATTGTCAACAGTAAATCAGAATTCTCACTTTTTAAAGCTTCAGTGGGAAGAAAGCCCTTAAGGTTTGATATCACACACTTAAAAGAAAAGCTTTCTCATTTTAAAGGTTATTATATTGAGTCTTTCTTTGCAAATGAATTATAATGTTTCCTGGTCCAGTAATGCCAACCTAGCAGCAAGGATACAGCTGTTTCTATGCTACTATAATTTCAATAATTTTCATTCTCTACTCCTATTTAATACTTCTAAAAATTGAACATGCTTATAGTAAAATAGAGAAATTGAAAAAAAAACAGTGGCTAGTTACAAATGAAATGCAAATTCTTCTCTCAGTTTTCCCAATTTTCCCAAAACACAAGATTCATAAGTAAGAAATAAATGGGCAGATCAGCATGGTTCCCAAGAAAACTCCCCATTCAAACACAAGGAACCTGGAGAGGGAGGTATATCCAGATTTTTGCATGTGTGCAGCAGCAATTCTGTAATTAATTTATTTCGAGCTTTATAAAAAGCATTCTTTGTCCCTACATCAAGAGAGAGCTTTGTAGTTTTGACTCGTTATTTTAGCATTACCCTCAATCTGCTGAGCGTGTTACTTTTTTTTTCCTAGACTGAATACTATATTCATTGAGTACATTCTTTTTTTTTTTTAATTCCTTTTGTAAGGTGACTATCCAGAGAAGCATATGTCCGAGAGATGGCATGGCATGGCACTGCTAGCTTTAACCTTAAAGCTTTCTTTTCTATTTCAAAAGCCATGCCTGCCCAAACAATTATGGATAGCCTAATATTTTATATAATGAAAGACATTTTGGCCCCTGCACTGCTAAAATTGAATCATCAATGGAATCTAACACTCCATTAGAAAACCGTTTAACATCACCTTGCTATAATTGAGGAGGGGAAATAGGACTTAAAGGAGAAAAGAAAAATGCAGCTCAAGTTAGGCCAAACATGTAACCATGCAGGAATAAAAAAAATTGGGGGAGTCCTATTTTACAAAGAAGCTTCTGACAGCTTAGAAATCATGATCTCATAAATGATAATGCAATCTATAAAAATGTAAATCTGTAAAAATGTTATATATACATGAAAAATGGGAAACAGACTTCAAAGTAGGAGTGCTATGGTTTGGATGTGGTTTGTCATTCAAAGGTTCATAAGTTGGAGTCTGATGCTCATTATGGCGGTGTTTAGAAGGAGGGACCTTTAAAAGGTGGAGGCTGGTGGGAGATCACTTTGGGGCATGACCCTTAGGGGAGACTAAGTTAGTTCTCCATGGTGCCCTTAGATCTCTTGAGAGCAAGCTGCTGTAAGGTAGCCCCTCTTTGCACCCTGGTTTCCTGTCTTGCAGGGTGATCGCTCCCTCTTTTGTACACGCATACCACTGTGATGTGGTCATCCACCACCCTGAGGTTATGCAGCTGGGCTGGTCAGGGAGGGAAGGTTATCACTAGAGCAAGTGCCACACGACTGACTGGACCATCAGACACTAAAGCTGTGAGTTTGTTTCTAAGATGCAGGCATTTTGTTATAGAAGCAGAAAATTGACTAATACAAGCTTTGCATTTCCTAAAATTATTATTAAGTTGATCAAATGATATGAGAGGAGATCCTTTTCTGATTATGAAAAAAAAATGCATAGGAAGAACTTAGAAAATAGAACCAATAAAAAGATAATAAAATCAGATGATAAGATGATGACAATAATTGGATGGTTTTTGTGTATTTTTTGCCAGTATATTTTTCATTGATGTATGTAAGTGTGAATGGTAGCAGTCATTAACTTGAAGCCCCTCAATGTGGTTCCTTTGGAGACGTGTGTATGGTATGTGTGTACACACACATATAGTTAGTAATTGAAAATGACAATTCACATAAAATCAAAATTTCTACCGTCCCTGAATAAAGTGCAAGGTCTGAGCATATGGGCTGCAGTCACTCAGGGCAAGAATCAGCTGGAGCTGGTAGGGCTGCTCCTTTCAGGGAACTCCTCCCTCCACCAGCCCCCAGCTGGTCCCCTCTGCTTCCGGTCCCTCTGCCTGACCATCCAGGCCGTTTCTTGGCCTCCTCTTATGCTTTCTTATACTCCACACATTTTCCTGTGCCATCTTCAATAAGAGTCGGAAAAAAGAAATACGGATGATGTGGTGATGAAAGATCATTGTAAAAGAGAAAGCTGGACTAAGAAGACTGAGTATTCCCAGACAAACAAGAGAAAGGAAGATCGCTGTGATTTAACAGGGTGCTTTGCTTCCCTCTCTGCTTTACATGGATACCTGTCTGTGAACGCTGGGCACTTGAGCTTACAATCCCTGGTTGCAAACTAAAATACTGACCTCACATTGTAGATAACATGTTATGTCCGGCCTTCATCACTTAATTTATTTTGAAAGTCTTCCAAAGTTATTCCACCAAATCATGTGTTTTTTTTTTTTTCCAAAACATGTTTTTAATGGATTTAAAATATCTCATTTTACAGATATAAGTGTGTGTGTGTGTGTGTGTGTGTGTATGTAATGTGTCTTGTTGAACATTTAAGTTGCCTCTAATAACATTAATATGATTAGCACTTCTGTGAATATGCATAGTTTTTTTTTTTTTTTTTTGGTACTGAGGATTGAACCCAGGGTCATTCTACCCCTGAGCTACACCCCCAGCCCTAATTTTTATTTTTTATTTTGAAATAAATAGTTGTGAAGGGCCTCACTAAATAGCTGAGGTTAGCTGTGAACCTGTGATCCTCCTGTCTCAGCCTCCCAAGTGCAGGGATTACAAGCAGGCACCACCACACCCTGCCTGATCTTTGAAAAGGAAACTTTTAGAAATGAAATTTCTAGGCCCATTAGAACATTTAAAAAAATGTTTGATACCTATTACCAATTTGCTTTCTAGACAATTTTAATATTTACCAGCCACATATGACTGGGCTCATTTCATTGTACCTGATTCTGACTTTTAATATAATCATTTGAGGTATTTATCAATTTAATGAGTAAAATTCTGCATCTCATTTTATTTTAACTTATATTACTTTGATTCTTAAGAAGATAGTTTTTGTAGGTGTGTTACCATTTGAATTCCTTTTTCAGTACATTTTCTGGTTTTGACATCTGTGTACAATTTTTCTATTATTGTGTCTATAAGGTTTTGCTCTTTTATAGATACATATATGTTTCTTAAGTTGTTTTCTAATTTTAATATTATACATGATTTTTTTTATAAACAGATTATTTTATGAATTCAAATACGTAAAAATAGCCAGGTATGATGGCACACATCTTTAATCCCAGTACTTGGGAGGCTAAGACAGTAAGATCACAGACTCATTCGAGGCCAGGCTTAGAGATTTAGTGAGGCCCTCCACAACTTAGTGAGACCCTGTTTCAAAAATAAGGCTGAAACTATAGGTCAGAGGTAGAATATTCCTGACTTCAGTCCCTCATATCACAGCAACAACAAAGTACAGAAGTTTTATTTAAAAAATTTATCTTGTAATTGCTTTTACTTGAAAGTTAGGAAGAAATTATCAAGACAAAAGTTTACCACCCATATAGTTTCCTCTAATTTTCTATGGTTTTATTTTTATGTCTAACTGCCCAACCTATCTAATATTTATTTTGGTTCATAAAATGAATAGAGAATCTAGTGTTTTTATCTCTGTAGAATTCTCTCAATACTTGAAACAATATTAATGGAGCAGTAGTTCTATTTCCTGTTATTTTTTCATTATATGTTAGTTTTTTTTTTCTATTCAAGGAATAATATAAATACTGAGATTTATGATGTATTTGTCAAGTTTTTGTACCACTAGAATCCCACTGTAATTATTGTTTTCTGGATAGGTCTTTTCCCCCTGGGGATGTACCCTTTATAACAGTCCTTATATGTATATAGGTTTTGATTTTTATGGCGAATATAAATCCCTTTCTCAACTCCAGACATGTTTCTATAGTTTCTCTTGCCTACACACTCAAAGACCTTTGATGGTTCTGTAAACTATAGTAGACTACCCATAAATGATATATAGATGAGAGTTAAAGTGTTATTTTCTCCTATAAAGGATTAATTAAGGAAAGATACTTACAAAGAAGAGTAGGAAGGCAAACAAGAGGTCATTATATTACTATAGCTATCTTGCTCAGAAAGTAAACAAAGACATATGGTTTTTTTAAAGAGGGGGTGAACAGGTAAACAATGAATCTTCAGTGATCTTAAAAGCAAACCTGCAGGACATAGTGAGGCAGGCCTGTAATCCCAGTACTTGGGAGCCTGAGACAGGAGGATCACAGGTCTGAGACCAGCCTCAGCAATATAGCAAGACTCTCAGCAACCTAGAGAGACTTTGTCTCAAAAATAAAAAACAAAACCAGCTGGTAGTGTAGCTCCGAGGTTTAATCGCCAGTACCAAACACACACACACACACACACACACACACACACACACACACACACACACACACACACACACTTACAAAGAGTAAACCCAGTGTTTCCTGCCTTCGTCTAGGAATTAAATATGCTTATGAAAAAGACTGACCTAAACCACAATTCTCATTCATTTATTTGTCCAGTTGAGTTATACTTATGATTCCAAAAACACTTTTTGGTTTTTTCTGATTGTCAATTAGAAGACGCCCCTTATTAAAAGGAATGAGATTGAAGCCAGACCACCTGGATTCGAATCTGGCCTCTGTCATTTACTAACTATAATGACCATTGACTCTCCCTGTGATTTCGTCTTCCTGTGCAAAAATGAAGCTTGAGATAGAGTTTATCTTATAGATTTTATAGGGCCTAAAACAGTTCTCTAAAAGTCTCTATAAGTCATTTTCTTATTGTTGCCCAATACTTTTTATCAGGGCTCCCCAAAGTGTGGAAAGCAGACCAGTGCTGATCTGTGGGTTGATTGTCACAGTTTATAATTGAGAGTACAAGTCTGGAAATGCATATTAATGTCACAGAGTAACTTTACGACCACCAATCTAATTTTTAATGGAACTTATATTTTGTATGAATTAGCTCTGTCTGGTTGTTTGTTTGCTCGTTTAGTCATTCAGTTTCTACAAGAGTATCAGCTGCAAATATCGGAAATTATAAAAAAAAAAAAAAAAAGAAAGAAAGAGTAAGGCACACAGTTCTTCTCCGCAGTACTCCCTTGTCCAGTTGACAAATGGAGGAATTCATGGCACGCTAAATGGAGACTTTGATTGCTAAATAAATACTTTATATAGTCACTCAATAGTTTTGTTTGTTGTAGTTACCACCTTGAATTAAATTAACAGTCTAGTAACTATTTAGATCTCTGTCTTCGGATGAATTTGCTGTGCATTTTAATTCTATGTAGGTCTGCTGGTGTTTCTTGTGTGGTAATAATGAAAGGCTTACCTTTTTATCGCAATGGTTCAAGAACAGCACTCCAGTTTGGGCAGTCCTCTAGGAATAGAAGCTGGCATTGTTTCATTGACTGGTAACGTGGCAACTGCATTTGGCTTGCCTCTAAAACTCAGATTTCCCTCTTAAAACCCAGGGAGGAATCCTGTCTTTCGGGCACACAAAATCCTGCCATTTAAAGAAAAACCGAGCCAAAAGATGCTAAGATGGACAGTTCAGGATTTATTCCTTGGCTTATAACACAGAGACTCTCTGAACAATACTGGATCTTTCCTTTGTTCCCATTTGGTGTAAGCCCTGAGCATTAACAAAGACTGGAAATTAGAAGAACATTGCGCAGCTTTGAAAATCTCATCTGTTATGGCATGAGAAGAGTTAAATGAAGCTCTAAGATTTTTTTTTTCCTACTGTATGTACTGAATTTGGCCTGTGATTCCCTTGAATGGCATGAAAAACAGCAGGCTGGGTTGAACCTCCGCCCTCTCTCTCTTCCTTTCTCACTTTTAAAATATGCCTGGCAGAGACCCAGCACTCCCCCACCCCGGTTTCACTCTGTTTTGCCCTCCTGTTCTGCTGACCAAGATTCCAAATGAAAACAGCCTTCCTTCCCAATTGTTAAGAGGATCTTAGCACCAGTGGAAAATAGACTGATCCACGTAACCGCACATTGGGTCTTTCGCTGTACTTAGCAGGTTTTGAAGCTGTCTCTTTAGAGACTTGTAATTTTTGTTTTTTGTTTTTTTTTTTAAGTTTAGTTTATGAAGTGTCTCATCATAGCAATTTTCAAGTTATTGATGAAGCCCCCAAACACATCTTTGTTCATAGGCTTTGCATTGTATCAGATGTTGCATTGTGAGAAAAACACGAAAGCCCTTGAAATTCCATTAAAGTTACATGCATTTGTCTAAAAAAGAAGAAAGCCATCTTTGGGAGTTTGGCTCTAGAGACATCATTGAAGTGAGGCTATGTAGAATAACATTTTATGTAGTTGAAGATTAATGGCTAACTGTTCGAGTGTAGATTTCTTACAGACTGAGCTGATGCTGGGTGCAAAAGCAAGAAAATATAGCCGCTATATTAAATGCTTTTCTAAAAAAGTTACTATTATGAGATGGGGTCTCACTATGTTACCCAGGCTGGCTTTGAATTCCTGGGCTCAAATCATCCTCCTGCCTCAGCCACCCGAGCAGGTGAGACTACAGGTGTGCCTCCATACCTGACTTAACTATATACAATGAATACAAGCCAAGTGCAGTGGCTCACACCTATAATCCCGGTATTTGGAAGGCTGATGTAGGAGGATCGCAGGTTCGAGAGCAGTCTCAGCAACTTAGCAAGACCCTCCTTTCAACATAAATGAAATAGGGCTAGGGGTGTAGCTCAGAGGTAGAGCACCCCTGGGTTCAATCCCCAGTATCACTAAATTAGTAAACAAATACATTACAAAGAAGCTTCACATTTAAGAAAAGGCCAACTTCAGTGCTTTTTAACATATGAGCATTACCAACATTTAAAAGTGCATTAGAAAGCTGGGCAAGGTGGCACACACCTGTAATCTCTGTACCTGGAAGACTGAGACAGGAGGATCACAGGTTCAAAGTCAACCTCAGCAACTTAGTAAGAACCTGTCTCCAAATAAAAAATAAAATAGTTGGGGGTTTAGCTTGGAAATAGAATGCTCCTGGGTTCAATCTATAGCAACACACACACACACACACACACACACACACACACAGAATAATAACAATAGTAATAATAATAATGCATTCAAAGCTGGGAATGGTAGTGCACACCTATATTCCCAGTACTTGGGAGGTGGAGCAACAGGATCCCAGATTCAAGACTTGCCTCAGCAACTTAATGAGAGCTTCACCAACTTAGTAAGACTCTGCTTCAAAAAAAAAAAAAAAATACAAATGGCTGAGAGTAGCTCAGAGATAGAATACCCCTGGGCTTAATTAAAAAAAAAGCATTCAAGTAGCCAATTTTAGGATAAGACATAGTGGACCTCTCCAATTTCTAATACTTGAACGTGTAGGCCTCCCTCAATCATATCACTGCTTTGTTCAAAAAGCAACCTCAAATGAGACATTTTATTATGGCTTATTACAACTCATACAATAAAAGCTTTAAGAACAAATAAATGTACTTTGATGCCTTGTCAGTTACATCAAGAACATCTTTTCAGACCTCCATAGATGAAAACCAATCAGCACAGCGAGGTTGATATTTTTATTTCAAAATCAATCTAGCACAAGGGCACCATATTCAGCAAAGAAAAACACAGGCTACATAAAATGAATTTCAGATAACAGGCAAATAAAATGTTTAGTATAGCTCATACAACATACAATATTTGGGAGCATACACTTTTTTTTAACCAAAAAAACCAATACTCATGTGAGATGTGCAGCACCTGATCTGGCCATCCTGCCTCTCATCTTTGCAATACTACTCAGGCAGTTTGCTATGAGAAGCATGTAAGACCATGTCCTATTTCCAGAGTCAAGAACAAGTGCAGGAGTTTCTTAGCTCCTTCCAGCTGCCAACTCTAAAAAGCTGGCACACCAACAAGACCAGGAAAGGTTCTTTTACAGCAGCAACATGCATTTCCAATGAGTCATTCCACATTTTTAAAAAGAGAGAGAGAGAGAGAGAGAGAGAGAGAGAGAGAGAGAGAGAGAGAGAGAGACACACACAGACAGACAGACAGACAGACAGACAGCAGGACCTTACCCACTGGGGACGAAGGTAGGAGCTGACCAATATGGAGAGAAGAAAAGCCCGGGACAATCCAAAAGGGAAAGAATCATGATCAGGAAGTAACGGAATTAGGAACAAATAGGGTTGAAGCAAGCTTTTGTATAATAAAATGAAGTTTAGAATAGTTAGATCTCTAGGAAGAAACTGCAGAAAGGGAAAGAAATTTAGAAAAACTGGGAAGAAAGAGAGAGTGAGAGAGAGAGAGAGAGATTGATTGATTGATTTTGTATTTCTTCCCTTGTAAAGCACTAAAAAAATATTCCTGACTAGGAAGAACTTTGATACTTTGTGAGAAAGAAACTTAAAGACATCATACTTGTCTTTCTTTTTTTTTTTTTTTTTTTTTTTTGCGGTACTGGGGATTGAACTCAGGGGCATTCTACCTCCGAGCTATACCCCCAGCCCTATTTTTTATTCTTTTTATTTTGAAACCGAGTCTCACTAAGTTGCAGAGTGCCTCACTAGGTAGCTGAGGCTGGCCGCGAACCAGGATCCTCCGGTCTCAGCCTGAGACATCATACTTGTCTTTCTGAAGCCTCATTACTTTGCTGGTTTAACTTACAACTGATGTTAAACCTTTTTTCTTTCTTTGGCTAACTCCTGCTTTGGGGTGCTTCCTGCTCCTCTGCTAACACGTGAGGTGAGCATCTGTTCTTTTACCTTGGGCTACAATGACATGTACCACATGCATATGAAAACCCACCCAGGGGCTGTCGAGCCAGGGTGAACCTTCTGCTTGCCCTCTCTGACCTTCTGTATTAGCATTTCTCCAGGTGCACATTCCTGGGCTTCCACTGGAGTCTTCTGAAACTCTGCATTCCCATATGCTACCATCATGACTCCAATCCCAATACACGTGGAAACCACTGGCTCATAGGGTTTGTTTGTTTGGGTGGAGGGGATGCAAACATGAGATTTCCTTTTTGCTTAGAATTGGATTGTGTTTTGTTGTTGTTGTTACTGTTGAGCTGAAGAAACTAAAATAATAAGAAGAAATGTCACAGAAATTTTAGTTACATGAAAAGGAGACTTCTGAGACTCATTTGTGCTAATAGTAGGACAATCATGAAAGTTACTTTACATGCATTGAATTCTTTCTCAGCAGACAGAGAACTCTGCAATTGAAGACCCATTACAGGCAACAACAAAAGAATTTGATGTAAAGGAATAAATTTATCAAAATTGAGAAAAAGAAGACAAAATGAATAAACTTGCAACTCACACAGCTATCACATGGGGGAGAAATTATTATTATTATTTTTTGGCCAAAGTTTCTCAAGACTGAGCTTAACTTTTGATCTTTATGAACAGAAAGATTATTATTGTCTTGCTGATTATACATAAATAGCTACATGTATATACTTTTATATGTGTGTGTGTGTATATATATATATGTATAGTTCTCTATTTATTGTGTGTGTATATATATATATATATGTATAGTTCTCTATTTATATATACGGTTATAGATAAATAGTAGGGATTGCTTAACAGAGCAGTTTTATTTTTTTCCAGTGAGCATGCTCACAGTTTAAGACGAATTGATAATTCTGATCCATATATATACACATGACACATGCATACATACACACACATGTATACACACTTATCTATGTTTTCTCATTTTGTGGTACTGGGGATCAAATCCAAGGGTGTCCTACGTCTGGGCCCCCTAGCAGCCCTATTTTATTTTTGTTTTAAAACAGTCTCATTAAATTTCTGAGGCTGGCCTTGAACCTGCCATCCTCCTTTCTCAGCCTCCAAAGTACTGGAGATACAGGGGTGCATCACCACGCCTGGCTCCTACTAGTGGCCTACTTTTCAGTAGAAAATCGATCCATTTCCTATGATCCATTGGAACCAGGAAAGGGACGCTCAGGGGAAAAGAAGGAAGTTTGTAGTATGTAAAAGTGTGTGATTTGTGTATAGACTATGTAACAAAACACTAGAACCTCAAAATAAAGAGAAAAGCAAAATATTCAGTCCTACGCCCTCAAGGCATCCTTTAAAGGGTCATTTCTCTCTCACATCTGCAATTACTTTCAGGAAGCAGGTTCACATGATGTCCTGGACGCTAGGCTTTCTCTCTATGCCTTAGTAGTGACGGTGAGACAGAGGCTCCTGTACTCCCTCCTACCAACCTGTGATGCAGACTCTCCAATCCCAGCTCCCCCACTAGCACAGCAGGTGGGCTGTTTGGGGATCACTTGCTGTGAGAGCCAGGAAGTGCTGGGCAGGGCTTGCTCAGGTGAGCTCTGCAGGTATACCTGCCCTGTTCAGTGCCCTAGAGCGTCAGCCAGTGACTGAATTCCTCCATGCAGAAGAGTCGCATTTACATTAACAAAATGGGAGTGCTGCTGGTTACTTACTTCATAAACAAACTAGACAGGAGTGAATTAATTAATTAACATATCTAGCAATTAGATCACTTCCTGTACCTGCTAATGTTTTGTAGCTATTATCTATTTTTGTATTTGGGCTTGGTGCATAGTTGTGGATAGAAGATAGATAGATAGATAGATAGATAGATAGATAGATAGATAGATAGATAGATAGATACATACATACATACATACATACATACATACATACATATATACATACATAGATGATAGAAAGATAGAGGATAGGTGTGTGTGTGTGTGTGTGTTGGTACAGGGGATTGAACCCAGGGGCATTCTGCCTCTGAGATACACCCCCAGCCCTATTCTATTTTTTATTTTGAAACAGAGTCTCACTAAGTTGTGGAGGGTCTCACTAAGTTGCTGAGGCTGGCCTCCTTCCAACCTGTGATCCTCTTGTCTCAGCCTCCCAAGTACTAGGATTACAGACATACACCACCATGCCTGGCTGCATGATTATATTTGAAAGAAAGATTCTACTCACTGCCTTTTAAAAGGTTTTGAAAACACTACTGCTCTAAAAACCGATTTCATAACTTAGGAGCATGGGTTTGTTCTTTGGCCAAAAGCCGAGTCCCTCCCCTTTTGTCCATTAACCCTGAACTCCAAGTGTTTGAAACTCATTTCTCTCCCTTCCCGAGACCTGAGAATCTGTGGTACAGTGGACTAATGACAGGATGACGTCATCAGAGTTGCAGAAAAGATTTCATTATAATCTTTTGTTTGTCTCTCGCTAACTTGCTAAAGGGAAAACCCTTTTATTAATTATGTGAATACTCAGAACCCTTTGTTGATACACTCTTAAAAATAAAAAAGCTATTCTCATCACCCACATTTGGCAAAGTGCTTGGGGATTCACAGTGTTATGTAAATGTTTACACATGATTACTCTGTGGCCTGAGATTCACAGTGGGACTGTGCAGGCAGCCCAGGAAGAAACTTGAAGTCCCAGAGAGCCACTGAGTTTTGCACAAGGTAGGAAATTCTCCTTTCATTTTAGCAAAAAGATAGTGCCATTCCCAGGCAGTGAGAAACGTAGGTATGGCTGTCAAAGAGAAAGCAACTCTGAATGGAGGGTTTGCTATTTGCAGTTGAACGGGGTGTATGGGGAACGGGATAGTGGGAAGGGATTATAGACTCATGGCAATAATAGGAGTGGCTTCCAAAAGCTGCCACCACCATCTCCTTCTAAGGAGAAGCTTGGGAAAGAACCCAGATTCTTTTTCTGGGTGGATTCTGCCTTAAGGCCAGAGAACAGGACCCTCCCCACTCCATTTATTTTGGCTGATGATTTTGAGTAATGAGCACAATATAAAACATCGCAATGCATCATGGTCTCCTTAAATCTCTACCCTCCTCTTGGGAAAACTCTTATTAGTGTAACTAACGCCTATAACTTTCCCCAACCCTTCCTTCTCCTTCCCTCCCTCCCTCCCTCCCTCTTCTTCCTTTTCTTTTTCTCCCTTTCTTTCTTCTTTCTCCCTTCTTTCCTTCCTTCATTCCTTCCTTTCTTTTGCTTTTTCTCTCTTCTTTCTTTTCCTTCCTTCTTTCCTTCCTTCCTCCTTCCTTCCTTCCTTTCTTTCTTTTCTTTTTTCTTTCTCTTCTTTCTTTTCCTTCCTTCCTTCATTTCTTTTCCTGTGGCTCTAGGGACCTAACCCAGGGCACCATGCATGCTATCCAAAAACTCTTACCACTGGGCTACATCTCTAGTCTCCACATTATTTTTTTTCTGCAGCGAGTGAAAGGACCTCCACCACAGTCTTCAGCTGGTCTTCAGGTCTAGGTATCATAGTAATTGTTTTCTTTTAGTTATTACCTGTAAGTTGCCTTCTACCAAAGATCAGTGAAGCTAATTTTCCATTTATGGTAATGATCTAAAAACTCCCTTTTAAAAGAAATAGATGAAAAAAAAAAAGGGAGGGGGGAGATTTGCTATAAAGAATGTCAAATAAAACCCATGTGGCATCTTTTTTGGGAGGGTACTGGGGATTGAACTCAGGGGCGTTCTACCTCTGAGCTATACCCCCAGCCCTATTTTTATTCTTTATTTTGAAACAGGGTCTCACTAAGTTGCGGAGTGCCTCACTAGGTAGCTGAGGCTGGCTGCGAACCTGCATCCTCCTGTCTCAGCCTCCCAATGCTGGGATTACAAGCGTGTGCCACCACGCCCCGCTCATGTGGCATCTTGATAGTCTGAGGACCATGGTCTGGAAATTGGGCTGGATGCTTTCAAGGGCATCTGATTCCAGGATCCCATGAAGACAGGAGGGAGTTCTGTTGTAGAATGAGCTAGAACCAGAACCCTCTGGGGAAAAACAGAATCCAGGCTTAAGAGGCAGTGCTCCTGGAAATTTACACAGAACCCATGTGGGTCCAGGGGGATAAGAGATGTCCCACCATGCACACCCTAGGGAGACAGCAAATGCTCTAGATAAGTGTTAACATCTGTTATGCACAATTCCGGATGACCACTCAAAAGCACATGTGCTTTTAAATAAAGGACAAGGGTCACAAGTTGGAAAAGAAAAACCTATGACTTCTCTTTATGTTTAGACAGAGTCTACACCCCTCCACCCCATGTTCTTTAAAACTCAAAAAAAA
This sequence comes from Graphiurus murinus, assembly GCA_004027655.1. Classification (NCBI taxonomy): domain Eukaryota; kingdom Metazoa; phylum Chordata; class Mammalia; order Rodentia; family Gliridae; genus Graphiurus; species Graphiurus murinus. The sequence goes on from PVLC010000149.1 coordinate 112,935, forward strand.
AAAAAGAGAGAAAAGGGAAGAGGGTGTGCACTACAGGGAAATCTCTGTCAGAAAACACACAGTGAACTCTAGCTTGTTAGCAGCCTGGCTCCAAATTATTTTTAAAAAGCAAATCCTAGCAGGAATGTAGTTACAGCCTCTAAGGGAAGCTCTCAGCCTGATGTGAGCGTCCCAGGACCGAAGTCTTTAGCGGGGAGGGAGACCTAACCAGTCTTCTGGAGCCCGGCAGAGGAAAGCAAATTCTCCCAGGCAGGAGAAGCCCCCCAGAGGGGGAGAAGAAGGCAGCGTTCGGTAATCTGTAAATGATTGCCGGCAAAGGCTGGAGCTTCGGGCTCGAGCTGTTTGTTCCAAAAGAAAGCCGAGGAGGACGGTGTTAATAAAGAGAGATTTAAGGGAGAGCTGTGCTTGGAATAAAGTGGGCTGCAGAAAGGTCAAATTTGATCAGACGGAGCAGATTACAGGGGCTTTAAAAGGTGGTATGGAGAATGCGCGCGGGTCTGGGAAGTAATAGAGTGCAAGATTGATTTGGGGGGTGGAGACGCCAGGACAAGCGCTTATCAGTCCTGGAAGGAGGAAGGATCGCGCTGGGCGCTGCTCGCTCTGGCCAGAGCCCTGAAGCCGCTGCTGAGTGTCCCTGTCACCCGACCCGGCCCCCTCCTCTCCGGGGATTCGCCCTCAGCCTGGCGCTTAAGACAATGGTTTCCCTAATCTCTGACTTGGATCCCCTGAGAGACTGGAAAGTTTTAAGGTACGCCTGCTTTGCTTTCTCCCCCGTGGCTATTAAGGTCATGGCCAAATTCCTGCCCGCCCCCACCGCGGTTAAGGGGAGCTGGGCGTTCGCAGGGATGCCCATGGTGGGTTTAAGTGACAGGCAGATCCGGTGGGAGGAGGACTTGTTTTGACACAGCAACAACTTGAAGCCCAGGAAAAGAGGGAGGCGAGGTGAGGCGGGCCGCTGTGGCGGCCTCAAGTTTCACTCCGGAGGGAAAGGCCGATGCTTTCTTAATGAGAGTGTGGTCGGATTTGAATGATCCCCACGCTGCCTGCTTCACAGAAAGGAGTGCGCCAATGTATTGTGGAGTCCTGGGGGGGTATCAAAGGGATGAGGCCGAATGTGCCCAGTGGTCTGGAGCCTCAGGTGGAGAGGGGGTCTTCCTCACAAAACCTTCTTTCCTCTCTTGCTGGAAGAGATCCGGTGGAAATCTATTTCCCTCCTCCGACCCCGCCTCCTTACCCCCACTCGCTGGTCTAATCTGGGTAAGCTATTGTATACAAACTCAGTTGGCCTTGAAACCTAAGGATTAGAAATTGTGAAATGAAGTCACTCTTTTTCTGCAAGCACTTAAAAAAGCGGACTCTAACTTCTTCATCTCTCAGAGACTCTAAAATGTTGACCCCAGGAACTAAAAACTTAGCCCCCAGGAGCTGAAAGTGGCCAAGTTCATGCGTCATTTCCCCTGGAGCCTAAGCTGGTGCCTTTGGTAGAATTCCCAGTGCACTAACTTAACTCCAGATGATATATCCTAGTGAAAGTATTTGGGGCAGTTTTTAAAATATGAAAATGTTAAAATTGAGGGTTTTAAAAAATTATTATTAAAAGCAATTCTACGCAATGACATATTTTGCCAACTATCTGAGCCCAATCCTGGCTTTGTAATAGGTAGAGCAGAACTCAAGTAAGGAATACAAGTGAGCAGATGCATTTCGGTTATGGGGACATCTTTTTCCTAACATATCCCTCGCATTAGTTAATTCCTTATTTCCTTTTCGTGTGTTCTACCTTCATTTTTGTCTAATTTTATTATCCTTTAAAGTAACATTATAGAAAAGAGCAAATAAAAGAGTAAGGGCCAGTGTCTGTCTTAATTATTTTCTTTTTTAAGTTATTGCATCTTGCTTTCCAGAACCTTTTGTGTGTGCATGTTGAACGTCATGTAATATGTGAGATTTTATAATCTTATTTTCCAATTAGCATATCAATCATATTTCCATGTTTCTGCATACGTTCCATAGCTATAATTTTAATGACTAAACAGAAGAGCATAACGTTGACATGCATTGTTTACTAAATTATGCGTTTGTTGAAAATTTAGATTGTTTCTAGTCCTTGGTGTGCATAAACAACAATACAAGGAATCTCTTTGTGTCTGTAGCTTTTTACTTTCATTAAAGAATTCCCAGAGTTTCTCAAGGAAAAGGTACAAACATTTTTATGGATCTCCCAGTGCTTTGTTTGTGTGTTAGCATGTTTGGAATTTATTTTCAATGGAGACATAGCAAAGTACTTCTGCAAATGGTTCTTATGGTACAGCTGTTAGAGTAAGTCGTATTCTCCTTTTCTTTAACTGAATCACTACCCTATTTCTAAAACCAAAAGTTATTAAGAGTGCTTTCAAAAAAAATTTGGGGGGGGATGATTAGCTTAATATTAGTACATAAGTAAATATTGTAGGCCCTGGCACTAAAAATGTGTGTGACCATGATGGAAAATTTTGAAAGTGTTGTCCTCCAAGAGCCTTTTTAGAAAATGATCCCAATTCTTAACCTGTTTAAAACCCAGTGATAATGTTGGCTTCTCTTTCAATGTGTCTCTGATATAAGTGAAGTTTGTTTGATGGCCACAGTAAGTAAAGTTTCACAAACTTGGACTGGCAGGACCCAGGAGAGATAAGCACTTTCACATGGACTCCTTTGGGTACACTGGGTTCGTTCTGTCCACACATCTTCTTGGCAAGCGTTATTCCATCAGCTTTTTAACTGTGCTCAATCCTTCCTCAAGGTAAAGAATTATAAATGGGGGGAGAAGTTATTAATTGCATTTAAATCCCTTAGTTATTTACAAGAAGATATCCTTTCAGCCAATTTTGATTCATTGAACTTTTCATTAGCAGTAGAGAAGCAAATATATAACATGGCCTTAGTAACGGGTAATCTTTCACAAGAGTGAGGTGTGGACCCTAATGCCATACTCGGTTATCTGTGATAGGAGTTATGTCAATAAAATGCTTTAGAAATTTAGAGAGATGGAGTGAGAGGCCCATTCTAATAAAGCGAAGGGGTAGTCATTGCTCTTCTCTGATTAACAAATGAGTAAAATGCTTGGCATATAAAACACACTAAAAGACAGAAATGCTTTCAACCCCATATAACCTGGGCTCTTTTCAGGTGTTTGGTCAGGAATGTGGCCTGGAGTTCTGCCAAACCTGTTGTTCTTGAGATGTGATTACAAGACACACTTGTAAAATTTGCTTATGCCACAATTTGATGTTTAAGATGGTATCTGCTTATAGGACATGACTTCAGGTCATATACCTTTTTCAAGATCTATGTATTTGAAATTACTACATCCTTAGGTCCATTCTTTCATATGGAAAAATCAAATCTAGGTATAGTACTGTTGGCTATGTGTTACTCTCTCCCTCAAGGGACAGTAAAGAAACATAACTGCCACCAAAAAACACTCTAAAATTTTCAACATTAAGACCACCCGTGGTACATGTCTATACTTCCAGTACTTGAGAGGCTGAGACAGGAGGAATGCAGGTTCAAGGACAGCCTCAGCAATTTAGCAAAGCCCTCAGCAAACTAACAAGCCCCTGTTTCAAGATAGAAATAAAACGCAGCTGGGTGTGTAGCTCAGAGGTAGGATGCCCCTGGGTTCAATCCCCAGTACCCTCCCTTCCCCTCAAAAAAAAAAAAAAGAAGAAACAAGACTTCTTTTTTGGCCCTTAGGAAAGTACAGAGTAAGCTTCACTCAAGTAGAAGAATCAAAGTAAGCTAAATCAGGAAAAGTATTCTCAAGATACAAAACAAGAAAACAAATGATGATGTAGCAGGCCTGTGAGTAAAGGAAACAAAAACCCCTAGCAATATGACTAGTACAAGATTGAATGTTTGTAGGTATTACTTGAGGGAAATAAAGTTGACAGAGAAGGAGATTAAACAGGGAGCAGAGCCCAGAACACCTGGCTTATCCTCTGCCCTGTGTAGACCCTGCATCACCTCTGCAGGAAGGCTCTTAAAAACCCAAACCTAGACTAGCTCTCCTATTTCCAGATGGAGAAATTGAGCATGGGAAATGAAGCAACAAGAAGCAGTCATTAGTGGTACAATCCAACCCTCCTTCTCTTCTCACTCCATTCTCTCTCTTCCAACTCCATCCTCTCTCCTGAGGAATTTTCTTCAAGTCTCCTCCTGTGACTTAAGACAGCTCAGCCCAGACTTTCCCCAGCAGAGCCGGTCGTATGCTGTATTCGATGCTGGAAGCTCAACGGGCACAAACTTCATCTATAAAGCTACCCCCAAGCTGGGCGTGGTGGCGCACGCTTGTAATCCCAGCATTTGGGAGGCTGAGACCGGAGGATCCGGGTTCGAGGCCAGCCTCAGCTACCTAGTGAGGTACTCCATAACTTAGTGAGACCCAGTTTCAAAATAAAGAATAAAAAATAGGGCTGGGGGTGTAGCTCGGAGGTAGAATGCCCCTGAGTTCAATCCCTAGTACTGCAAAAAAAAAAAAAAAAAAAAGCTACCCCCAATACTTTGTTCTTCTCCAGGTCTTATAGGTACATGGATCACAACCAGTAACTGCCATCCAGCCAGATACTCAAATGGGAGGCTAGGCATTTTCCCTCTTACTTTGCATCCGAACTATGGCCAACTCCTACAGATCCCCACTCACCTCTACCTGCCCTTGGTAACTCTTCTCTACCTTTCATTTTGCACAGAACGCCATACTTCCTCCTGACTACTCTTCCTGCTTCCTTCTCTTTGGGACAAACAAGGAATGGAAACATTTCAGAGGCATCCATCAGACCGTAGGACTTTTCCTCTTAGACTTTCCCCTTCTCTTTCTTCAAATCAAACCAGTATTCCCCAGCCTTCCCCAGGCTGACCTAATCCTGGTCTACTGCTCTAGCTGGTTCTCTTCCCTCTTTCTCCACAGTTCCTGTTGCTCCAGCCATGCTGATCTTGGTCGTCTTCAAGTCCACAGCCAAGCTCGCATTGGCTTTATTTGCCTTCGGTGCGCCCTCCGCCTGCCTGGAAATCTTTCCTTAGCTATTGGCAGGGCAGACTCTTGCTTGTCACTCCAGTCTCAGCTCAGATGTCATCTCCTCAGTGGGGCCTTCCCTGACCTCCCACTTCACAGTCATCCAGAAGTCTCTCCCAGGCTTATTTCTTTAACATAGGTAATTTCCAATACTTGACTATTTTTGACTTATACAAATGCCAGTGTCAGATGGTTTAACTACTATTTTCTTTATAGTATTGCCCAAACCCTGCTCTTTCCCATATATGTATTGATACTTTTATCTTTTATTGATATCTCTCTCCCTCACTAGAATGTATAATTGGTATATTTAACTGGCATTTACCCAGTATCCAAATTACTTCCTGACACATGAAAGAGAATGAAGTGAATGAAGAGAATGAAGGAATGGAATAGACACTGTCTCTTTAATCCAGCTATATACTTCATAAAGCCAGAAGCTTTGTGTATTTAGTTCACAATCTAACTGAACTATTTACCACAGTGGTTCTGTGCAATGAATTAATGAGTAATTAATGAATTAATTAATGAATCCAACTCCCAGGGTAACATTTTCTATCTTCACTTTCTTATTTCTGTGCCTATTAGCAAAGCGTCTGATTAGGTAACATGGAAATTGTAAAAGTTCTCAATGAGAATCTAATATACATCGGTTATTCAAGTGAAATTCATTCTAGACAAAAGCAAGATCTAGGACACGGGTTGCAAATTTCTTCTCTAAAAGGTCAGATGGCAAATACTTCAGGTTTTGCCGGCCGTATTTCTGTCACAACTTCTCAACTCTGTGATCGGAGCCTGGAAGCAGCTATTGAGCAAATGTAATCAAGTTAGCTTGGCCACAAGCCAACAAAACTTTATTTACAAAAACAGACAGCAGGCTGGATGTGGCCCACGGATCCCGGTCTACCTCTCATCTGTTACCGAGACTAATGATGTAACCAGCCAGAAAACAATAGTGGCTTTGACAGATAGTTGGAGAGAGACTTTCAAATCTCATATGACTAAGTGAATCTAATAAACTCGCCTCATTATTAGAAAAAGATTAAAAGGAGCTAGGGTGATATTGCCAAGGTCAGAGATGCTTGAAGTCAGGAGCACTTGATCTCACAAAGATGATTATAGTCTAGAGAATATTTATGGTTTACCACATCCCTTAAATGTTTGGATGAGCCTTAAAGCTATAATGAAATACACTTTTGCCTGTTCTCTGAATGTGGGAGAAAATCCCATTAATGGGAACGACACATGTTGATGGAAAAAATAGACCAGACCCTGACATGTTTTAAGTCACTTCTTGGCCTCCTTCCTTCTTTTTTTTTTTTTTTTTCATTGCTTTCTCTAGCTCATTTAGTATACATTTCCTTTTCACGTGCCTGACAAACCTCCTAAGACGAATTCCAAATGTATGCAGGAGAGCATGCTGTGTATTTTTGAACACATGCCATGTGTAGATAATTTTCCATTCATGTTACGTGACATCTTGAAGATGCACAGAGTGGAGAGAGGTTGGGAGGCAGCTCTGTTGGTTTCCACGGAGGGTGGGCCAGCCATCTGAAGATCAGGAATTAGTCTTCTTAGAGGATAATACGTACGAATTATTAAAGCTTGCTACATGCCAGGCATTTCGCTAAGTGATGCACAGAGAATATCTCAATTTATCTTTGCAGCCACCCTGTGAAGTAGGTAGTGGTATTATTGCTCTCATTTTGAAGAAGGTGGTACTTTGGAAAGGTTCCATAACATACTCAAATGCACATATATAGGGGCAGCGGAGCTGCAGTGTGGACTTGGGTCTTACGGATTCCTAGCTAAAATACTTTAAAAAGTGTATCATATACTATCTTGACCTAGTTGGTACCTTTCCTTGATATACTGATAAATTTGGCAATACTTACAGCACATAAAATTCTTCCTTTTCAGCCAGGTATGGGGGCACATGCCTGTAACCCTGTACTTGGGAGGCTGAGACAGCAGAATCACAAGTTCAAGGGCAACCTCAGCAAGTAGTGAGACTCTCATCAAGCTAGCAAGACCCTGTTTCAAAATAAAAATAAAATAGGACTAGGGATGTAGCTTGGAGATAGAATGTCTCTGGGGAGGCACACACACACACACACACACACACACAACACACTCACACACACCTTTTGCAGGGCTATTAAAATATAGTGAACCTTTAGTAAAATTCTCTAGATATGTTGAATTATCCTTTTGTGATAATGAATACAAGACCTAGGCTTTTTAAGTAACTTCTTACAGTGAAGAATAATGTATGTTTTGCAAAGCATAATTAATTAAGCATATGACAAAAGCAATAACCATATATTAATATTAAAAGATCACAGAGTAGTGTGAAGTTGAAAATTCAGGCATCTACAGAATGGGCTGCTACATCCATTGCATGTTCATCTAAAAATTTAAAAAAAAATACAGAACTTCATCAATGTTACTCATTCCATTGGTTACTCAAATAACCAATAGAAAAATAGTCACTTGACAATTTTTTTTCTTCTGCTCTTGAAGGGATCTGTTTCCCCAGTGAGCTGAACCCAGCAATGTCACAAGAACAAAATCAACAAGTCCAGATCATTTGAAATCTCTGTTAGGAGAACTTCAGAGAAAATTCCTCATATGATCATTTACAGTCTCCCCAACATCAGATACCATAGTGAAGACATTTTCCCCACACAGAGCAGAATCACATGTGACTTTTATTCCACCCTCTGTGATGTCAAAGATAAACAAAGCCAGACACTGGTTTACATGATGGGGACAGATTTTAATTAGCAATCTACTATTGCAATAGGGAAGACTGTCTAACAAGGACTGAACTCAACTTTGCCATGCACAGAGGTGACTGGGCATTTTAAAGGGAGAATCGGGGAGTAGGGCGGGAAGCAGGGACTCAGTAGAGTCAGGGAAGTGGAAAATTACAAAGAGTTGGTAAGTGTTTGCACTGATTAGGCCAGCTGTGTCTGGGAGCTGGAAACTACAGCTGCTAGGAGTGTCTCCTCCTTCTCAGGCTGGGAGACAAGAGCCCAGTTCTTCCTGTAAGGGAATGGGTTTCAATTCCTGAGATATAGGAGATGCGTATACTTCTCATGGGGACAGAGGCAGGACACAGAATTATAAGCCCTTAGTCTATGTTCTAAGAAATGGTGGTAAGGGACCTATGGTCAAGGGTTGTCTGGAACCCACAGTAAATTCTTTTGGCAGCCTTGACCTTTCTTTTAAGGGCTGGAGACATTCCAGAGATGTGTCCTTGACTTGTTAGAGAAGGTGGTTGGACAGAATCATTTCTGTTGAGTCTGTAGTGTTGTCGTTTTGTTTGTTGTTACTGGGGATTAAACCCAAAGGCATTCTACATCTAAGCTACACTCCCAGAACTTTTAATTTTTTTTTTTTTTAATTTTGAAACAGGATCTCTAAGTTCAAACCTGCAATGCTCCTGTCTCTCCGTCCCAAGTACTGGATTGAGAGTGTGCGTCACCAAGACTGGCTAGTCTGTAGTTTTTATAGATCAAGGTTGGGGCCCAGTTGAGAGGAGGGCTCAGACTTTCTTCTGAACAACAAAAGTCTAGTTTCCATTAGTTTGTCCTTTGTCATGTAGGACCAGCTAAGTGATGTGTTGAAACTTGATTATCCAGGAGATTTGCTGCATGGTGCCAGCGATCAGGCATTTAATGTCGGCCATTTGCTGGAAACCAAAAGAAAAACTTGCATTAATGGTTGGAGCTATCAACTCAGTTTCTGAACCCAGAGGACACTTGAGGTGTCTCGACACTGACTTCTAAGTGACTTTAGCTGATGGAAGGAGAGCAACATAGCCAATCAGATTGACTTGCCCATTTGTGGTGTGAATGTTTGTAGTGATGGTTTAGAGTTAGCATCATGGTCCTGGTTAGCTCCCCGAGCAAGCATGGAAGATGCAGGAGTTCCAGTGGACTTCCTGAGTGGCCCATGCAGCAGTAGCCCTGGGCAGGGAGATTGTCTACCCATGGCTTACTGTAGCAATGACTTCTTTGAAGTTGATATTATGATGTCTTGCTTTTGCATGATGACTTTTTCAGATCACAGGGGCAAAAGTTCCCTACAAGGCAACCTAAATCCCAAATAGGATTGTAGAAGCCAGGTTGCAGTTCTCAGTGATATCAAATCAGGAGAAATAGGGAAATATTAATTTGGAGAATTGTATTCAAATTTAGAAGAAAATTAGTAGAACTGAAATTTAGTAAGGCTGACAACATGAGTACAATGGCAGCCCATTACAGATAAAAATATAACTTCAAAGACAATGAATAAGATCAGAATATGATAACCCCAAGCATCTGTTATAATTTTATGTTGAAATATAAAATATCTTTGTACATTTATTCCTCCCTCAACCAAAGATACGGGTTATTTATTATTATTATTATTATTATTATTATTATTATTATTATTATTACTTATGATCTCATTAAATTAAGTCTGATTATTTCCAAACCAAATAAGTGGAACAAGAATGATAATTAAAGCTGGACATGGTGGCACAGCCTGTAATTGCAGTACTGGGGAGGTTGAGACAGGAGGATCTCAGGTTCCAGCCCAACCTCAGCAACTTAGCAAGGTCCTCAGCAACTTAGTGAGATCCTATTTCAAAATTAAAAGTAAAGTCTCTAAGGTATAGCTCAGAGGTAGAATGCCCCTGGGTTCCATCCCCAGTACCACCACCAAAAAAAAAAAAAAAAAAAAAAAAATTAGACCTTTTAAAAGTTTGCTTTGCTGGAAATTTTAATAAAGAATCTCGGGTTGGAATTTTAAAAGCCTTTTAAGGGGCACGTTCCATCAGATTTCATATAAATCTGGGTGAATTCCTCTTTTTTGGAGGTCTTCAAAATATCCTAAGATGCCTAAGGCCTGCCTGGATGTGACCATCCTTACTCACCTGCAATCTACAAACCTGGGAAGCCAGGTACCAGGCCAGTTTTTTTTGGTTTTTCTCGCGGTACTGGGGATTGAACTCAGGGGCATTTACCTCCGAGCTACACCCCCAGCCCTATTTTTTATTCTTTATTTTGAAACCGAGTCTCACTAAGTTGCGGAGTATCTTACTATGTAGCTGAGGCTGGCCGAGGACCCAGATCCTCCGGGTCCCAGATCAGCCTCCCGAATGCTGGGATTACAAGCGTGCGCCACCACGCCCGGCTACCAGGCCAGTTTTTTAAAGAAAGCTTTGTAACATTAAAGCCAACCGTAGATCCTTAAATCTATCTGGTCAAATCTGATTTTGTGTATCATTTTCCAATATAGTATTGCAGTCCAAGACTTTATCATATACCTTAATGATTCCAATTTTGTCCAATTACAAGGAAGACATATATTTATTGAATCCATGCAAACAGTTATACTGCCATACAAATAAGAGTATTCAATAATAGTCCTCAAAGGAATCTGGTAGAAATAAAAATATAAATATTTTGCCTGGGATGGTGACACACACTTGTAATCCAACCTACAGTGGGAGGCTGGGGCAGGAGGATCACAAACCTGAGGCCAGCTATGGCAACTTAACGAGAATGCATCTTAAAATAAAAACTACAAAATAAAAAGGCATGAAGACTGTTTAATCCCCACTATTGGGGGGAAAAGATAAAGAAAATTTTAACAATTTTATTTATTAGATTGTCACAGGCCATAGATAGCTTAAAATGAAAGGGAAAGGGGCTTCCTAATATCTACAAAATAGAATATTAAAGAGCCATCAACATTTCAAACAAGTCATAAAAATTATAATCATGCGTTATCAGATTAGTCAGTGCAACAGACTTAATTTTCTTTTCCTTCATCTTGGCTTAACAGTTTTATGAACTTGTCAGCTTCTCCACTACAGTTCTGGAAATTTTGGCTCTGTTCTGTAGCACAATCTCAAAATGTAAAGTCATGTCATCAGAAGTTTGAGAACTTCTTTCCAGGGTTCCCTGAGACAATCCCACTTCGTTGTTGTTGTTGGTTTGTGTTTTGGGAGATAGAGTCTCACTCTGGTGCCTGGGCTGGCTGCAAACCCCTGGGTTCAGGCAATCCTCCTGCCTCAACCTCAGGAATAACTGAGACTATAGGCATGCACACCAGGCCCCATGGCCAGGAGAGACCATCCATTTTTTTGGTGAAGATAAAGCAGTTGGCTTGAATTGTCAACAGGAGTATTCAAGAAAGCAACAGAGAAAAAGAATAACAATCAGAGAATGACCAAAATGCCCATAGTTAAAGTACTGATGGAGATGGGAGCCCATTATAAAAATAACTCAGTGGAGATGGGGGTTTAGCTTAGTGCTAAGCTGAGTACTTGCGTAGCATATATGAATCCCTGGGTGAGATCCCCAGCAGCTCACCCACACAAAATAACAAAGGTGAGAAGGTAATTTGGTTGTTTCTGCGATAAATGACATTTTAAAATAATAACTGGAATTATGACTTATTACAATAGTTGTGTAATATCAGGCAGTACTGTGGCAGGATGTATCCTGGAACAGAGACATTTTCAGATTTTTAGCAACTCTATAATTTTGTGCAAGTGTGTGTGTGTGTGTGTGTGTGTGTGTGTTGCTAGGGATTTGACCTCGGGCAGTCTATGTCTGAGCTATACTCCCTTTCTGTTTTTAATTTTTTATTTGGCAAAAGGGTTTTAATAAGTTGCTGAGAGCCTTGCTAAATTGCTAAAACTGCCTTTGAATCTGTGATTGTCCTGTCTCAGCCTCCTAAGTACTGGGATTATAGGCATGTGCCACCACACCCAGCTCTATAATTATTAAAATATAACATTTACTCATAAAAATATATCCTAGAACCAGTTAAGCATCTATTCAAATGTATTAGATGTTTTTCATGCATTCAGCCTATCAAGCAAACTCAATTATTTTAACATCTTTTTTTTTTTTTTTTTTTTTTTTTTTTTTTTGGCAAGGTGAAAGAACAAACCCTTTGAGATTTTCCAGGCATCCTCTGGGAAATCACAAAGACAGTTCAACAGCAAGACTTCACTAAGCATTTGATCAGGTGATGGCAATGTTGTCAAAAATGTCTAAAGGTTTAAACACTCGACTAAATAGGATCACAGGTCACTGTGAAACAGTACTTACACCTGTTTCACCAAAGTGACAAAATTCAAATACAGGAGATAAGATGATGGTTTTGAACACACCTCAGCTGTTTTAAAAATTTTAGGAGATAGCTGGGTGCAGTGGTACATGCCTGTAAACCTAGAACTTGGGAGGCTGAGACAAGAGGATCAAAGGTTCAAGGCCAACACCAGCAATTTAGCAAGATAAAAAAAAAAAAAAAAAACATAATCCCAGTACTTAGAAGGCTGAGAGGGAGGATTGCAGGATTGCAGGTTCAAGGACAGCCTTAGCAAGTAATGAGACTCTCATCAACCTAGGAGACCTTATTTCAAAATAAAAATAAAGTAGGACTGGGGGTATCGCTTGGAGGTAGAATGCCCCTGGGTTCAGTCCCCAGTACCCCCCCCACACACACACACAAATGTAAAAAGGGCTGAAGGTATACCTCAAAGGTAAAATGTTCCTGGGTTAAATCCCCAGTATATATATTCTTTTAAATAATCAAGGACATAGTAAAAACAACATGAAGCACAAGATTTTTATTCTGGTTTTATTTTTGTTTAACTATACTGCAGATGGAAACCAAGGGCCTCATGCATGCTAGGTAAGCGCTCAACCATCCAGCAACATCTCCATTTCTTCTTGTCTTTTATTTGAGAGAAGGTATAACTAAGTTGTCCAGGCTGGCCTTGAATTTGCTCTCCATTTGCCTCAGCCCTTCAAGTAACTGGGATTACAGGCTTGCACCACGCTAGGCAGCACAAGGAATTATTTTGATAGACATAGAATATTGGTTTTCCAGAAAGATTACTGAACAGGTAAAAAAATAAAAAACTTTCACAATCTCTTATTAGGAGTTTACCACTAATCCAAGAGACTTTGTCTTTTTAAAAGAGAAAAATCAAACTTCAGTTTTGTATCAGTAAACCATTGACACTAAATATTCCTCTTTTTAAACTAAATTTACGTATGAATCTGTCACTGGGGAAGGGTTGATTCCTCAACTCAAAGTCCAAGGGGTTCTTGGCTTACGGGTCCTTGGCTTACTTGATGGGAAAAATTTTCAGTTTGTGTCAATCAATCGGAGACATAGAAATTTATTTAGAAAAGTAGGAAATACATGATTAAAGGAGAATGTGGTCCAGCCCAAAAGTGAGAGAGACCCTTTGGGAGTGCAGGGCTCTTTTTTACAGGGTCTTTCATGAGGGGTGGGCAGGAGGAAGTATGTAAGGATGACCCAGTCCCATAGCTACCAGGTGATCTACCAAGGTCCTTTCTTTTCTGTAGCTATCCATTTTGTTTAAACTGTTCAAGGTCAGCCAACAATGTCTAAGGAAATTGGTCTCCTAAGTAGTGCCCAAGGAGATCCTCTTTTGTGTGATCTCTGTTAAACAGATACCACCCTAGGTAACTTTTGAGTGTAACCCACCTTGTCACAGACTTCCATATTAAAGTCATGGTTTCCTTGTTCTCCCTCATGTCTCCTTACTTTCTACCTATTTTATGTCTTCTACCCTGCATCAAATCAATTTCTGTTGGCCACCTTTGACCTCTGCTATGAATTGAATTGTGTCCCTCTAAAATTTATACATTGGCATTTTAATACCCAGTGTGATGGTATTTAGAGATGAGACCTTTGGGTCATCATTAATTTTGGATAATGTCATGAAGAGGGGGTGTCATAATGAGATCAGTGTCCTTGTTGGAAGACTCTCCAGTGCCCACGCACACTCTCCCCCACCGTGTGAGGACACGGTGCAGAGGTCCTATATGCAAGCCAGGAGCAGAGCCCTCACCAGAACCATCCTGGGAACTGAACTTGGAGCAAACATATTTCTGTTTAAGCCACCCAGACTATGGCATGTTGGTATGATAGCTTGAACAAATTACCACAACAAAGCAGCATAAACAGTTCCTTTCCTCTAACTTTCTTTACTCTACTTATCTTTCCTTCTGAGACAACTGGTCATTTTACTGTAAGACAAATATCGCTCTTTTTTCCTTAACAGAATGCATCCTGTGGTCCTTGTGTACCTTTTATTTAGGGTTGCTTCCCTTTGGCCTTTCTTATTTCTAATAGTTTCATTTACATTTATTGATTATGATTTTTAAGCATTAGTAAAATTTATCCTTCAGAGAAATTTATGAAGTAAATGATTGTGAACTGTCATAGACTAGCATTCTATAGCAGATTAGCCAAATACATATATTATATATTAAATATATATAAGCCATATATATGCCTATATATATATATAATTTCACAATCTCTAGATGTCTTTGCTTTTTGATAGGATATATATTTAACATGACAAGAACATGTTTATTAATAGGACCGAATATCTTCAGCTGCCCTATACCTTATTAAAAATGTGAAATCAAAAGTATGTTAACTTGAATTCATGCTTAATAGTGAATGTTTTATCACCTTATCTTATTTAGAAATTAGATATTTAATAAATGTCTATTACCTACCTTAATAATACATAGTACTTAATAATGTAACACTAAGGTTGCAAGTTACCAAAAAGATTTTGGAAACCGTTTTTAGGTAGACATATTATAAGGCAAAATTATTATTGAAAGAGTCTATAAAAATAGTGATTTAATTTGGTTCAATTCAAATCTATCACTTTTATCATCCTAAGTATCTAATAACTGTATGTCAGGGGTCCCATCAGGAGCCAGCTATAGTTGTAGGTGGTGAGATCCCACGTAGGAAGAAAGCACATGGAGCTGCCATCTGGAGGAGAACAAACAGCAAACAGCTACTTTATTCATAGACCAGTCGCTTATATAGGGTTCAGGACATAATGGTGCAGGTTCACATAGGCGAGCCGTGTGCGTGTGCATTACAATTCACTTACTCATTGCACTATACCCATTAACTATATGCAACACACCTTTGCAAAATGTGTTCACGCACCCAGGACTGTGCAGGAAGCAAGCAGGGTCAGGGTGTCAGCACCAGCCTGTATTCCCTGTGGGTCCCCACACTATCGTATTAGTTTGAATGGTAGAACCAAGAAAAACAAAAATGTATGTTTGTATTTTAATTCATGTTGACATCTTTAAAACATACCTATTTTATTAAACTAACATTATCAAACTAGTGTTCTTTATCCAAGATTTACTCAAATTACATGAAGTGGTAGAAATTTTAAAGTAGTTTCTATATTTCTAGGAATTTTAAGTATATTCCATGTATTTCTCTCTAAGCCAATTGAAGTTAGAACTTGTTCAAAGGATTTTATAAATTAATTTGGCAATTCCATCTGGAGGTAGGGAAACAAAAATATATATAATAATGCAATATATATATACATACATATATATATATATATATATGTCAATACATAAACATGAAACCTAACTCAAATAGAGACTTTATGATTTTCATTCTTAAATTTCAGCCATGAAAGGCTAAATGATTTCTATGTGCATGTGTGCCTCTACCATTCTGAACTTCATCAAGATGTATGATTACAATGCACCAATACAATAAAATAAATTTCAGCCATGAGTAGGTCATAAGTACAAGAATACAAAATCAGTAGTTAATATAAGATTTGGTACTTATCTTTGTTTTATTTTGTATATGTATCCAAATTGTATTTCTGGCAGATGAGTAACTTAAAGTTGACCCATTGAATATATTTGCAGAGGAAACTTTAAGATATTTTTGCTTTCGTAGAAAATCATAGGGAATGTATGGGCCACATCTCTGCCTTTACTTTTTTTCCAGTCTGGAGTTGTTGCTTTTGGGGGTGCCTGAGCTCCTTGAGGGCCCCCAGTGAGAGCATAATGCTCCAATGGCTGCGTTTAAGGGGCTAGATGGGAAAGGGGAGGATCAGCAGGATGAAGACAGGGATGGAGGAGGTCAGGGCTCGAAGGACACACACCACAGGATGCTGAAGGAAGATGGAAGGTAGAGAGAGGAGGAAGGAGCAGAGGCCATGGGGAGAGGACTAGAGGAGTCAGTTCAGGGAAGAGATAGTTACACATCATCCTTACAGCCCTCAGGTCAACAAAAAAGAGAACTATCAACTTAGCAGTGATGCATATCATCAGCGGAAGTTCAAACACAGATGGGGGACTTTCAGTTGACTGAGAAGTCCCTGTTATGGTTAAATACAGAGTAGCCTCTGAAGGGGTCATATATTAATGTTCAGAGCTTATATAATTAAGTCATAAGGGTTGTTATCCCATCAGTAAATGAAGTCATTGTAGTGGGAGGTAACAGGCTGGTGGGTTGTGGCTGTAGAAGGTAGGTCCCTGGGTATGTGGCCTTAGGGACTTAGTTTTTCAATCCCCTTGCTTGCTTGCTTGCACTTTTGCCATCAGCCTCCATGATGTGAGGATCAGAGTCCTTGCTCTCTCCATCTCTCTGTTCCCCCCCTCCATGCCCTGAGATCCACAGACCCGGCCTCACATGGTCTCCAAAAACTGTGAGCAAATAAATATTCCTTCCTCTCAGTTGCGTGGTAGTTGTTTTGGATTACAGCAGTGAGGCTGTTGACCGAGACAGTTCTCCTGGGATAAGCAGAATCGAATAGAACAGAGAGGGTTCATAGGGAGCCAAGAGAAGAAAACAATAATAATCCCATCCCAGGAGTCTGGGAGTAAATCCCCACTTGCAATAAGTATCCAAGAAGGAAAATTTCAGCCCAGGAGATTTCTTTTAGAAGCAGCATGAGACTTTAATCCAGCTTCAGGGAGTACAATCAAAGTCCATAGAATAAAAATCTGTCCCTACCATGCTTCTCTGAACATTTGGATCAGGAGTCAGGCTCACCACTGGAGACCCAAAGGAGAAAGCCAACCCAGAGGAGACAAAGGTCTGTGTGCACACTGAAGGTCTGCTTGTCCCTTCCAAGGGTCTACCCATGCCAGATGCAGGTCTGAGACAGGGTGCCAGGTGACTGCCAGAGATAAAGCCAGATCCTGGTTGAAGTGGTGAGGACAGATTTTAATCAGCTATCTACTATTGCAATAGGGAAGAGTGTCTAGTGAGAACTGAACTCAACTTTGCCATGCACAGAGGTGACTGAGCATCTTAAAGGAAGAATCGGGGGGTGGGGCGGAGAGCAGGGACTCAGTAGAGTCAGGGAAGTGGAAAATTACAAAGGGTTGGTCAGTGTTCGTGCTGATTAGGCCAGCTGTGTCTGGGAGCTGGAAACTACAGCTGCTAGGAGTGTCTCCTCCCTCTCAAACTGGGAGACGAGACGGAGACAGGAGCCCTGTTCCCATGCATTACATAAGAGAATGGGCTTCAAATCCTTGAGAAAGATACTCCTGAGTTGTAGGAGATACTTCTGCAGCGAGGACACAAGCAGAACATTATGTTATTTATGAGAACAGGAACTGTCCTTTGGCTCACCACGATGTCCCCTGCATTGCCTGGGCCTGCCCTCAGAACTCCGGTTTAGTGTGTCCTGATGACACCTGGGAACTTCTTACTAAGAAATGGTGGTCAGGGTCAGGGGCCTATGACCAGGTGTTGTCTGGTGCCCAAAGTAAGTTCTTTTAGCAGTTTTGAGCTTTCTCAGGCAGACATTTTAAGGGGTTGAGGACATCCCAGAGATGTGGCCTTGAGCAGTTAGAAAGTGTGTTAGAATTTGTTCAGGTATTTCAACAGGAAGTAGGGGAGTAGAGAAAGCCATTTTTCTTGAGTCTGTAGTTTTTATAGGTCAAGGTTGAGGCTTAATTGAGAAGAGGGCTCAGAGAAGCCTGGCTAGAGTTTGGTCAAAGAGTGACTTTTGTCACCAGTGGGAAAAAAACATAAATACGTGATTTCTTTCCCCTATCCTCCCCAGTTAAGTGTTTAGGCTGAAAGACCCAAGATTCAAGAATTCCATTCTGTAGAATATACCACCAGGAAAAGATCAGTGTGCAGGCTTCTGTCTGTGCTCAGGCGGAGCTGCCATGTTCCCCTTCCACTTGACTTTAGTGCAACACAGTTAAAAGAGACCTCAGAGTAATCCCAGTACTTGGGAGACTGAGACAGGAGATTTGCAGGTTCACAGCCAGTCTTAGGAACTTAGACCCTCTGCAACTTAGTGAGATCCTATTTTCAAAGTAAAAAGATAAAATAGGGCTGGGGGTGTAGATCAGTGATAGAATGCCCCAGAGTTAAATTCCTGGTACCACCAAAAAAAGGGGGGGGGAACCTCAGAAATCAACCACTCATTCTCCTTCCTCAAGTCTATGGAAAAAAGATCTCCATTCCCCAAACATTATGTTATTTATGAGAACAGGAACAGTCCTTTGGCTTACCACGATGTCCCCTGCATGGCCTGGGCCTGCCCTCAGAACTCCAGTTTAGTGTGTCCTGATTACACCTGGGAACTTCTCACGAAGCTTCTCTTTCTGCCCACTCACCCACTCACAATCAGAAGTAAGATTTTCTTCTGCTGAATACCTCTGGAGCTGGGTCTAAACCATAATACTCAAATGAAGAAGCATATTTTTTACTTTGTGTTATACCTTTCTCTATATACAGGTATACATCATGCATATATATCATAGACATATAGACATATATCATGTACATATACACATGTGTACAACACGCATTTATTTACCCACCTTAGTTCCATTGATAGGCTATAAACTTCTCAATGATAAGAAGGGTCAATGTCTGATTCATGTTTTTTGTTTTGTTTTGTTTTTGTACTGGGGATTGAAACCAAAGGCATTCCATCTCTGAGATATACCCCCCAGCCCTATTTTATTTTTTACTTGGAAACAGAGTCTCATCAAGTTACTGAGAACCTCACTAAGTTGTTGAAGCTGGCCACAAACCTGCAATCCTCCTGTCTCAGCCTCCCAAGACCTAGAATTACAGGTGTATGTCCGCATACTCAGCTCTGATTCATCTTTATGAACCTGAATCCTTTGTCTCATAGGCACCGTCTTTTGCTGAACCTGTATGTGAATGAACATTTACACGTTTCTGATTTCTAAGATGAGAAATTGAACCAGAGTATAACTAAGGATCCCCCATCTATAAAATTATATAACCAATGTAGGATAGAACAGAGAAGCCCCTTCCCACTGGATCCTGAGTCCCACCTCTGACTGATACTGCAAATCCATTTCTTACGCTGTCGAGTTTTTCTCATAGCAAAGCAATTCTTTTTATATTGATCCTCATTTTCTTTCAAGCCTCTTTTATTCCCAATCCCTCTGCAGAGCTGATGGACCAAACTACAAATCTGTTTTCAGATGTTCCATTTCTGAACTAGAGCTATGATGTAAATCAGCTGTTCCAGGGATGAGTCCCGCTGACACCCGCTGACACTAGCCATCATATGACTAGTCCTGGGCGCCCAGTGTTGCAATCAATCCTGGTTGCAGGTGTTTGGTTAACCACGGCTGGAGAACTCCATTTTTTTTTTCCATTGGGCTAGTTTTTCATTCTTATAGAGACACAAATGTCTGAGCCAGAAAGAATTGCTAGAGGCCAGTGGAAACGGCACTTTTATATATTTTACCCTGTTTGCTGGTAGGTGACGTGAAAGATTTTGTGAGCTAGAAAAACGTTGCCTACATTTAAGTTTGTGAATTCCAAAGATACCTAATACCTTTTCTCAGCCTTTGTGCATGGCATTTCTTCCTCAGCATTATTATAGTCATTATTGGACATAATTTTTTATTTAACATTTTATTTAACTTTAAAAATTATTTTGTCATTTTAATTTTACTTTTCTTCTTCTTCCTTCTTCTTCTTCTTCTTCTTCTTCTTCTTCTTCTTCTTCTTCTTCTTCTTCTTCTTCTTCTTCTTCTTCTGTATTGGTACTAGGAATAAGACCCAAGGCGATCTACCTCTGGACTATACCCCTAACCCAATTTTTAAAAATATTTTATTTTGAAACACTCAGTTGCCAGTGGCCTCACTAAGTTTCTGAGGCTGGCCTTGAACCTGAAACCCTCCTCTCTCAGCCTCCCAAGTACTGGGATTAGAGACATGTACCACCATACCCAGCTTAATTTTTTTTAATTAACATTTATGGAATTCCCCCAAACTGGACTGCCCTTCCATTCTTCTCCATTAAAGCACTTCCATCTAAAGGTCTGTTGTACTCTGAGCTCTTGGGTATAGCTTTTCCTAGCTACCATGTTCAGATTTTCTACTTGCCTCATTAGAACGTCCTCAACACTTGATTTTCACTCTACACAAACATATAGTTTAAATAACTATTGGTAGTTTTTCTAACTCACTTACTTATCTATTCCTCTACATTATAGATTAATCTGTGTGAAGGCAGAACCCCTGCCCCATGAGAAGGTCCACTGTGATGTGTATTTCTGAAATGAACACAATGGAATTGGCATCACAAATGTGGTTCTTTCACACAGAGATGAAGCATGATATCTCCATGATGCTATTAAAGTGACATTGTGCTCAGGGAACGCAAGAATATTTGCGTCCTGCTGTAGACCATGGCCACCTCTCTTCCACAGATTTTCAGAGGACAGAGGATGGAGGGACCACAGTGGGGTCCCTCAGTTTCTCAACTGAGGCCACTTGTTGGGTGCTTTTTCGGGGGACTTGGAATATCCTATAGTACTTAGCCAACCTCCTAGACTGCCGATACTGGCCACTATGGAATCCTCAGCCCCTGAGAGAAACAGTAACAGACTGAAGAAATATAATAGTTTATAACAAATTATCTTTGTCTCAAAACTCCAATACAGATCGACCTAGTGGATTATATCAAAGTCTGCAGATGCTCAAATCCCTTATATAAAGTGACATATTATTTACATATAAGCTGTGTACATTCTTCTGTATACTTAAATCATCTCTTAGTTACTTATAATACCCACTACTTCATAAGTGCTTTGTAAATAGTTGTTCTGCTGTATTATTTAGGGAATAGCAAGAACAGAACATAGTCTGTACACGTTCAGTACAAACATATTTTTTTCTGAATAATTCCAATCCATGGTTGGTAGAATCCATGAATGCACAATCCTTCAATATGGAGGGCTCACTGTACACTTGGCCATTATAGGCCAGAAGCAGGTAGAAGCCACACATAATGAGTGACCAGGACTATATATCAATAAAACCCTGCATAGTGCTCGGTGTGGTGGCATACACTGTAATGCCAGTACTTGGAAGGCTGAAATAGGAGGATTGCAGGTTCAAGGCCAACCTCAGCAACTTAGTGAGGCCCTTACAACCTAGTGAGACCCTGTTTCAAAATAAAAAAATATGAAGTAACTCAGAGATAGAAAGCCCCTGATCCAATCCTCAATACCAAAATAATAATAATTAAATAAAAATAAAAATAAGTAAGCCAGGTATGGAAGTATATACCTGTAATCCCAGTGCTTGGGAGGCTGAGACAGGAGGATAGCAGGCTGGAGGACAGCCTCAACAATGTAACAAGATTCTCAGAAGCTTAGTGAGACCCAGATTCAAAGACAAAAATAAAAACAAAGGGCTAGGGGTATAACTCAGAGGTGGAATACCTCTGGGTTCAAACCTCATTACCAAAAAAAATAGAATAAAACTCTATGTACCAAAACAGGCAGCAGGCTGGATTTGACCCAGGAGCTGTCATTTGCTGACTCATGGCATAGGAGATGGGACACAAATGCTCCACTGGGTCTTAGATCTTTCAGATCCAGAGCAGCCTGGACAGCAGCAGGGAGACTGAGCCAGGGCACACAGTAAGGAAGCGTGTTTCTCCCAATGCCCACCCTGAGCTTTTGCCCTGGGAAGAAGACAGAGTGAGCTGGACCTTCTCAGTCCCATGATCACCTTCCATTGTGACTACACTGGGGTAAAAAGCAGAGCACAATTGACCTTTGAAGGAAGGCCCAGCGCTCGCACTGACTAGCAAATGTCCTTTGCAAAGACCTGAAGTCTTATTAGTTCATCACAGGAGCTCATCCATTGGAGGGACAGATCATGACCTAAGACCAAGGGAGGGAAGAAAAGAGAAGAAGGTCCTTAAAAAGCCTGCTCTAAAAAGCTTTTGACTCTGGTCAAAAGGCAGTAGGGATCATTCATTGCTCTGAGCCAGGAAACGACTTCAGAAGAAAAGTAGCTTGACTCTCTTGGAGCTTTAGGTCAATAGCCAGGATCGCTGTCTTTATCTCCACTGAGTTCATCTCTTCTTTGGGGTGTAGCCACACATTTTGCTATTAAACCAAAATAAAGCTTCTTCATGAGCTGAGGGCTAGAGTGAACGCATGTGTGATCATGGCAAGCAGGAAGATTTGGCATCTTAGAGAAACCCACGTTTCCAGCTGATGAATGGTGCCTCTCTGCCCCCTCTGCGACGGGCCATTCATCATAATCACTACAGAGCAGAAGTAGTACTTTTGAAGAGATTGAGGATGGAGAGCTGGCCTGCACCACAGGCAGCAACATGGCTCTCCTAGTTGTTCCCATCAGTATCAGGCTCTTCAGAAAGCCCAGTCAGGTACAGCTTAGGCAGAATTTAAATCAACATAAGACTACACCATGAAACTTACATTTTATGCCCTACTTCCAATTATGCAACGTGGGATGGGAGGCGGGAACAGAAAAACCTAGGAATTAGAAGTTCGAAGAGGCTTTCAGTACCCCAGAAATCAACCCCCACAGGTTCTTTCCGGAGGACCTGAAGGGAGAAGACCAATTGCGAGGTGAGTTCCCTGGTTATGATAGCCCTCTGCACTCTTGAATCTTACTTAATCAATTGCCACTTCAAAATAAATTGCCCTTAAATTACTAGATGGAAAGTGTCAGTCCGCCTTGTCTAAGGACTAGAATTATACAAGAGTGGGGCTTCACGAAGATCACCGGAGAGGGATATGGTTCCAGGCAGAATTTCTTTAAAGGCTGTTAATTTCATTTATGACTTTATGGGTGGGAAGCTCTCTGGATGCCCTGCCCTGGCCCAGATCTAATCAAGCCCCCTCCTTCTGTCTTCCTCTTTGCCCCTGTCTCCCCTCTAGAGCAAGAAGCAGATTTGACATCTTTGCATCTGTGTTGTGATGAAGGACAGAGGTGGTGGGAAGGAACACCACCATCCAAGGCGTCCCTTGCTCAATTAATATTCCTACAGGAAAAGAGCAAAGGGTGTTTCTTTTCATCTTTGAAAGAAGAATGAGTGTGATTGAGGAAAGCAGCTTCTGAGAACTTGGGTTTTGTTTCATTAAAACCTAGACACTCCATTGGAGAATAAAACCTGTTTGCCTGCCTCCCAGACCAGCAGTTGCTTTACCATCGTGGCTCATTACGGAAGGCAGGGAAGCAAATGCGCTTTTCCATTTATTAAACATATCTTGGGCAAAGCCCTTAGAACCGAACTAGTTTGTTGTGCTTTTGAATCCTGCTTTTAAGCTGTCTGCAATCAGGCAGAACTCTCCAGAGGATAAAGCTATATTAAGCTTTAATTCTCTAGGTTTTTTTTTTCTTTTTTACATCCATACAATTAGATTCCTTGTCTTTCACTTATTCTCTGCAGATCCATCCAGTAAATCAGCAGACCCAGGACACCCTCAGCCAGTCAGGCATTAGTGAGATGGGGTCACAGCTAACCATTTGCATGTAAACTTCAAATACCATGAGGTTGAGACAGACAGAGAAAGAGGATTTGGAGTCCTTGAGTTTTTATTCTATAGCTTGAGGGGTTATTTGCCCCTTAAATTGGCCTAAATCCCTTTTGATCATCATTTCCTATTTTTTGGCAGACAATGTTTTTCTTTATTAGAATAGTGAAAATGCTTTAACTTGTCCTAACACCGCTGTTCCGCATAGTTATTTTGCTTCCATCAACCCTCCAGTTGTATTCACTTGAAATTTTAATCTTTAAACCATAAAATACAAGTTGGAGGCAGTAAATTTCCCTGTTTGCTCTTGGTACCTAGAGAAGCATTGGTTAATGAGAATTCAGATAAGAGACAAATAAACCTGCTCTGGAAGATGCCCCAATGTTCCACAAATCCATTGATTTACATTTTGATTTCTCTTTCTATCTAGTTTTCAAAAAATAACCAGAGGTAAATTTAGTTAATTTTGTGTTCTAAGGTGATTTTAGGATCTGCCTCTCTGCTGCTGACTTTAAATGCACCTCTGTTTTTAAAAGTATTTGCTGAAAACCTGGTCTACCTGATTATAGCAATCAAGATGTTTCGGGTATATTGAATGTATTTTTGCAAATGCACAGTTTAATTATGACATTCCCTCTGTCCCTTTTCCTGTAATTATTTTTCTCTGCATTATGCACATACTGAATAACCAAAGAGCTATCTGGAAGGGGGAAATGAATAAGTAGAAAATTAAATGTCCAGTTAACTAGAGACATGCTTCTGTGCAGATATGGAAAACAAGTGATATCTTAAAAATACAGTCCATTCTTCTGAGGGCCCTTGCATAAACAAACTTGGTATTACTCAGGCTAATCATATGGTACTAATTTACTGCCTCGCTTTTCCATTAAACTCTCCACAGGTGACTCCATATAACAATTAGGTTTAGTACCTTCCATATTCGGGTAATGGATTAAAAAGTTAAGCAGATATTCTTTTTAAAAGACAGCATGTAACCATAGGCTGTACTAGAGTTTTTGACATGAAAACCTCTAGTAAATGAAACATTAAAATATGCTCATAGGTACTACTCTTCCTTAAGAAAGAAAATTGGGAATTGGAACAGAAAATGGGAAACCCATAGGTCAGAATTATAGAATGTTAGCAATTCAGACAAGTGACCTGGAAATTGGACTTCTGAGTTTCCAAATGGCACACAACCAATATGGCAGGCAATGGAAGACCATCAAATGTATGGAGAGTGCCTGTAATCCCAGTACTTGGGAGGCTGAGACAGAAGGAATGCAGGTTCTGGGCCATGGCCCAGCTTCAACGACTTAGCAAGGCCCTCTACAACTTAGTGAGACCCTGTTTTGAAAGAAAATAAATAAATAAATAAATAAATAAATAATGACTGCGGTGTAGCACAGAGGTAGAATGCCCCTGGGTTCAATATCCAGAAAAAAAAAATGTATGAAAGGAACTGGTGTTTCACATGGAATTAGAGGAATGGATACATGTGTCTGTATTAGGCTTTCTTTGTTTTGGATTTTAGGTATTGACACAGTTATAGAGTAAAATAATAAGATGGTGACTTGTTCCCTTGGCATCGGTTGTTCTAATTTGTTCCTAAGGCTAAGGGGTACTGGGAAAAATTAGACCCAAATTCAAATCCAGTCTGCCACTTCATTGCTGTGTGACCTTAGGCAAGTGTCGAATCTCCAAGGTAGCCAACCCCATGGCAGGGCTGTTAAGCTTGTGGGTAATCTTTATAAAAGCCCACGCACATAGTACTTACCCACTTACTGACCAAACACAGGCGTTTCGTGATTAGTATCACTTGTTCGTAAAAGCAATATTTCTGATCATACAGGGTATCAGGAGTAGATAAGATTATTTCAGCAGCATCTATTCAGAAACTGTATTTTGAGGCTCTCATTTAGAAGAGGTAATCCCATGTCATTAGTTTCGTGTTAATAAGTGTTTAGGAGACTTACGGTAGTCTCCTCAGTGACCCTCACATCTGTTTTGCCAGAAGGAGACAACCATGTGGCTGGCATGCGTGTATTGATTACAGGTACCAGATACCAAACATGAAGACTCCAGCAGATCTCCTAATATCCAGGAGAAATGTGTTCTCATTAGAGATGAGGTTCAGCTTCTGCTAAAGGCATGATCATAGCTATAGATGAAAATGACGTGACCATAGTTACAGAGGTGGATAGGAGTCTGAAGAAGATCCCAACCCTGAGTAGTCCATCCAACAAGTACTATGGCGGCTCCTCCTCCTCCTCCTCCTCCTCCTCCTCCTCCTCTTTTTCCTCCTTCATTACTTTTATTGGTGCATTGTAATCTGACCATCATTATGTAGTTCAAAGTGATAGGGACAAACATACACACAGTACTTGGTAAGCTTCCCCCCCTTCTCCATACATGATATTGAGATTGGCATTGGTCATTTCACGTATGTGCATAACTTCAGTGGCAGTGTCTTTCTCATTGATTCTTGATTCCTTTCCCCCAAACACCTCCCTCCCTTTGACCCCCTCCATCACTCCATTGGAGTTTCTCCTCCATTATCTAAAGTTATGGCTTCTTCTTTAGGGAAAGTTGAACCTCTGAACTACTGTCAATGCAGTGTGTGTGTGTGTGTGTGTGTGTGTGTGTGTGTGTGTGTGTGTGTGTTTCTTGTGGTAGGGGTATAATACTGTTAAAAATATATCACCAAGTAGACTAAGCCAGGGACCACCCAACACAGCAACATTGGAGGTCCCCAAATTTGGGTTGACTTTGATCCAAGTATTTTGTTGATCTTGTAACCCCTTAGTTTCCTGGAGCTCCTATCTTTTCATCTATAAAATGGGGAAACACTTATCCCACATATCTCTAAAAGTTGTTGGGGCTTCAAAGTATGATAATATAAGCCGCCGAGTGGTATGGTGCGCTCCTATAATCCCAGTACTTGGGAAGCTAAGACAGGAGGACCACAGGTTCAAGGCCAACCTCAGTGATTTAGCAAGACTCTCAGCAATGTAGGGTGATCCTCTTTCAAAACAAAAAATGAAATAGGGCTGAAAGTGTGACTAGGAGATAGACTGTCCCTGGATTCAATACCCAGTCTGTGTGTGTGTGTGTGTGTGTGTGTGTGTGTGTGTGTGTGTGTGTGTTTGTGTGTGTGTTTTAAACGCACACACACAAAATTATGATAATATGAGGGTGATGCAAATCCATCCTTGCTTTGATTTCGTTTTAGTCATATTCTGAATTTTATTTTTGTTCTAACAACAAAAGAGAATGTGAGATACTGCTTCTTATCATAAGGGAACTTGGGTTAACTAAGGTCAGAAACAGTGCTCTAGCATAACTTTATTTGAAGAGGAAGTGCTGAAATCAACCTGGCAAGAGCAGGACACCATGAATTGCAGCATAAGTTTAGCATGAAACTAAGGTTACTGATGCCAAATCCTAATAGGCATGCTCCATGGCCCAATTCTAATCCTTGGTGTGCTTGAACCCTGAAGCACGGGCATCATGAATTCCATCCCATTGTCTCTGGGAAGCTCCCTCTCTTGGCTTCCGCTAGTTCCCTCCTACTTTTATGATCCTTATTTCCTCCTCTCCTTTGCTGGCTTCTCTGTGTACATAGGTCTTTCCTTTGCCCTCCTTTCCCCACCATTCTCCAAGATGTCAAACAGCCCTCTAGGCGGGCCCAGCAGAACTTGCCGAAGTGCTTCCTTTTGATAGGATGTTTCCTTTTGATCTGATTTTGCACACCTGAAAGCACAACATGTACCCTTCAGTTCACACCCACCGCCACTTGTGCCTACTTCACCATTGCACAGCTGTCCCTTACTGTACCTTATCTGGGTGGTCCCTCCAGGCCCTGGAGAGGGCAGCCCTTCTCTGTGCCCACCCCTCAGCACTGCAAGGTACTTGAACTAGTGACTCTCAGTTTCAACTTCGCTCTTGAAAATAATTTGTGTATCCTACTGACTACTTGGGTATCCTAGAGAGATCTAAACACACACACTAAATACACACACACACATACACATGCACATATACACATGCATACACACACACACATATACACATGCATATACACACATGCATACACACACACATATACACATGCATATACACACATGCATACACACACACACACACACACACACACTACACACACAGTCTGTAAATTGTCCCACACTGAATTCATCGACAAGTCCAAGTCTAGTCTCAATTTTGATCAATAGCCTCTTTTACTCTTCTGTTTTTCCACATTCAAAACCAGGGACTTACTCGCTAAGTTTTTTTTTCTTCTTTTTTTTAATTCTGAAATATCATTAGTTTTATTTTTTCTGTATGCGTGTCATTATATGTCTAATTTGGAACTATTTTAAAATTCATGTACAACTATGCACCTAAAAGAACACAGAGCTGCATACATCAGTGTAACAGTCAATGGATTCTAAATAACATGAAGTTTGTGCATGTTTTAAGAAGAGGCTTAACTTCTGCTACGTAGCAAAAAAGTGGCCATGGAATACCTGCTGTTATTCTATACTTTTTAATCAAGATGACTAAACTAAAATTGCTCACTTGTTCATTTGTATTTTATTTTAAATACACTTCTATTGGTGCAGTATAATAATACACCCTAAGCATCAGAGGGATAGGAGCATACATGCCAATAGCCCTTCCTGATATTAAGACTGGCATTGATAATTTTGTGCATGTATATAGTGTCAGTTGAAGTGTTTCCTTTATCAAGTTTCCCTCCTCCTCACCACCCTCCCCTAGAACCCCTTTATCCCTCCATTAGGGTTTCTCCTCCTTTATCTGGAGTTCCACTGTATCCCAATTTCTCCCTAGCTTCTTGTTATTGAAATATTTATTGAGCATCTAATGTGCCAGGCCTTGTGGTATAGGAAGAGATTTAAAGATGAGAATAAATAGACATAGTCCCTGCTACATAGAGTTAGCTGTCAAGTCAGGGAGGAACATGTTAATGATAATAATACAAAAATAAGTACCAAATCACATCCATGTTCAGTCATGGGTAAAAAGGCATATAGTACTATCAAAATTATATACAGGTCTCTGGCCTCATTAGGGAAATCAAGAAAGGAGTTCCAAGCTGGGCATAGAGGCACATACCTGTAATTACAGTATTTGGGAGGCTGAGACCGGAGGATCACAGGTTCAAGGCAGTCTCAGCAACTTAGTGAGACTCTCAGCAACCTACTGAGACCCTGTTTCAAAACAAACAATAAAAAGTGGCTGAGGGTATGGCTTGGAGGTAGAATACTCCTGGGTTCAATCCCCAGTACCACATAAAAAAAAAAAAAAAAAAGAAAAGAAAAATAGAGAAGAACGCCAGTAGAATAGTTACTTTATACTTTATCCGAGATCAGAACACCATGCAGAAGTAAACTAGCAAAGAGAGCAGGAAAGTGTAGTAAGACACAATCAAGTCCACAATGAGCATTTCCTTCCCTTATTCCTAAAGCAATATAAAGCTCTTGATTTTTTTTTTTTTTTTTTTTTTTTGCCTTGTCATGGTGGCACATGCTTGTAATCTCAGTACTTGGGAGGCTATGACAGGAGTATCACAGGTTCACAGCCAACCTCAGCTACTTTCTCAATCCCCCCACAACTTAATGAGACACTGTTTCAAAATAAAGAATAAAAAATAGGGCTGGGGGTGTAGCTCAGAAGTAGAATGCCCCTGGGTTCCATTCCCAGTACCCCCCCCAAAAAAAGAAAGCTCCTGAATTTTTTAAACAGGAAGAGTGCTGCACAGATACATGCATATCCAGAAGTTCATTCTCACAGTGGTAGGGAGGATGAATTTGAAGGAATGCAGTTGAACATGGCAATAGCCTTTGGGGACACTATGGTTAGAGGTACAGGCCAGAGATGACAGTGTTTTGGGATGAGACAAGCACAGGGAATGGACAGATTCAAATGATATTTAAGAAGTAAAACCTAAGGATTCAAATGATATTTAGGAAGTAAAACCTTAGGATTTGGGAGTGAGGCATATTGGAAAGAAAAGTAGGTGAAAAGAAAGAGTCAAGCATGACTCCTAGGGTTTCAGCCTGGCTGGGGTGTCATTTGCCATGATTAGATTCTCTGTGACAACCATCGTCAGGGTTGATTCTGGACATCTTGGGTCTGAGGTGCTTCTAATATGCCTGTTAGAGTCCATGTTCCTACTGCTGTGACCCAAAACAACTGACCACACAACTTAGTGAAAGGCAGGTTTGTTTGCTCACAGATTTTGGAGATTTCAAGGTTCAGTCCATGTCAGGCCAGGCCTGTGGAGTGCAGTGCATGGTGGCAATAGGAAACAGAGTGAGACAGAGCACAAGGGCTCTGCTGACACATCGTGGAGGCTGAAATCAAGAGACAAGCAAGCAAGGGGATTCAAAGGCAAAACCATAGTCCCTAAGACCACACCTGGAGGGACCCACCTTCTCCAGCCACACTTTACCTGGCTAGGTTACCACTACAATGGATTTACACACTGTTGAGATTACAGCCCTCATGACTTGATTATATCAACCCTGAACCTTAATACATGAACTTGAGAGACACTCTGTATCTAACCATAGCAGTGCCTAAAAAGATAAGTGATCGGTTGACTGTCCAGCTGACGGATGGGTTCAGGAATCCATGCATGACTCTTTTGTGTGGAGGAGACCTTTAGATGCACATGCTATGATTTTCTGCGCTTGTGCAGGTGGTATGGGAAAGGAACTGAGCCATGGATGACTGACGTGGAAAGGAGAGAGTACCAAGGACTGACACTGGAAAGATGTCACTACTCACCCTCGGTTCTGCACCTGTCCCTCACCACATGTGTTTGTGATTATGTTCTTGCACTTTCTCCTTGGAAACACCCATGAATTTAGATCCATCTAATCTCCCTCCTCCTGCCTCCATTGTTCCTTTCTAAGCTTGGACGGGACTCTGCCACTTTTCTTCCCCACCCCAGGGCTTCCTAAAGTTTAAGCTTGGGAGACTTTCATAAAAGACAAGTGTGTCCCTTTCTCAAAAGTTTCTGGGGCATTCCATCACCGACAGAATAAAACAAAAATCTGAGGCCAGTCATGGTGGTTTATACTCGTAATCCTAGTAGTTGGGAGGCTGAGATAGGAGGATCATAGGTTCAAGGCTAGCCTCAGCAACTTAATGAGACTCTCTACAGCTTAGTGAGACCTTGTTTCCAAATAAAAAATAAGAAATAGGGTTGGGGTATAGCTCAGAGGTAGAATGGTCCTGGTTCAATCCCCAGTATCAAAAAAAAAAGTGAAAGTTTGAGCTGGCACAGACTACTGCTAACAATGGAATCTCCCTCCCTTTCTGTTCTCTTACAACAGCCTATTTATGGCTGCCTGGCAAGTGTCATGTTGTACTGTAGCTACTTATCTAAGGGCTTGTTTCCTTCTCAGCTGGAATGCAGTAAGCTCTCTGACCAGTGGTCTGGACTTTGCCACCTTGACATCTCCAAAGCCCAGAAGGGCATGTGGCATCCAGGGAGCATGCAGAGAAGTGAACCCAGCGGCTGCTTGGCCTATAGCAGATGGCAGGGCTTGCTCTGTCCTCTTCCTCTGCACAAATATGGACGCAAAGCTTTTGTCCCTTGCCTCCCTCAGAAGCACATTGTGCTGCAAGTGAAGAGCTCTCCCTTCCTAACAGAGGAGTTATGTAAATGGTGCCTGGAAGAAATAATGCTAAGACACGTGCCCTTGTGTGTTTTTTAAGTCAGTCACCCAAGCTGCTTTGCTAGTTTAGGCATGATATTATTTTTACTCCAAATGAGATGCCCTCAATACCCCTCTGGATTAAATCCCACCGATTAATTAAATGTATTCAGTGAGAAAAAGTCCAAACTTCAATTTGAAGAACCCCAGGGGAAAAAGATGTCTGTTTAAGCAATTAACTATGCTTATAGGGAGACCTGATTTACTATTTTACTATTTTCTCCTGATTTCAGTTCTTTTTTTTTTTTTCCCAGGGGCATTCTACCTCCAGTATACACCCCCAGTCCTATTATTATTATTATTATTATTATTATTATTATTATTCATTTATTTTGAAACAGGGTCTCACTAAGTTACAGAGTCTCACTAAGTAACTGAGGCTGGCCGTGAACCCGGATCCTTAGGTCTCAGCCTCTGAAGTCCTGGGATTACGAGCATGCACCACCATGCCTGGCTGTGATTTTGGTTCTTTCTGTTTCTCTTTTCATTTGTGAGGGAGAGAGAGAGAGAGAGAGAGAGAGAGAGAGAGAGAGAGAGAGAGAGAGAATGGTTTTAAATAAATTTGGAAACAGTCACTTGGAGTAAAGAAAATTGGGTTACGTACTTATTACAGATTTCGATTTTCTTTTTCATCTTGATTTCTATTTTCTTTTTCATCCAATTTCTATTTTCTTTATTAGGAAACAGCTGCCCCTAACTGCTTGCCCAGAATTGATGTATTCCAAAAAATCCACCTATTGAAAAAAAATCTTTACAGTTCTAGGATTTTTACTTGTAAAGCAATTCTGGATGCAGATAAGTTCCCAAATAGGATTTTTATAAATTACTTAATTTATTAAGTACTTAGCTATATATGGGTTCTCAAGAATAGAATATTGTAATAGAACAAAAAGGCCATTAAAACTGACATATATAAATCTGTTCCTCTATGGTTTTCCTAGGGGGCCAGGGGTCACAATTAGAAAGTACTTTGTAGCCAGGTATGGTGGCACATACCTGTAATCTCAGTACTTGGTAGGCTGAGAGAGGAAGATCACAGGTTCAAGGACAGCCTCAGCAACCTAGAGAGACCCTGTTTCAAAATAAAAAATATAATAGGACTGAGGGTATACCAAAAAAAAAAAAAAAAAAGGAAATAGGATATAAATTTGTAAAATTCATGGGTGCCCACATGTGTGGTTTGTGTGTATATCTGTGTGTGTGTATGTTAAGAGAAATAGAAAAAATATATAAAGAGAGAGGTATGGTCTATACCTCCTAGAGCTCTACATGGAGTTTGTACTTGAACATTACATTTTGTTACTTAAAAAATCAGTACCTGGACACTGTCTCAGAGCATTTTAATTCTACCTGGTCTACGTTCACAGACCTTTTCAGCACAGTGTGATGGGGCAAGGGATGCAGAGTTAAAACCTGAGCAGAGGTAGGGAGGGAAGCCAGCATCTGGACACAGGACACCCCTGATCCATCTCAGGCTGTGGCCTTTCAGCCTTAAGGATTCCCTCTTCTCTGCACAAAATGCTTTTTAAACTCTAGGTAAGAGGTGTAGGATTTGACACATACTTCCACTAAAGAATTATTCACTGATTATTTGAAATCCAAACTCAAATGGATGCCCTGGAAATTTATTTGGTAAATCCCATAACCTAATCATCATAGAATATCATGTTTGAGGACATGAGCCCTGGACATGATTATAAATTGGTTTGAAGTATAGCTCAGAGGTAGAATGCCCCTGAGTTCAATCCCCAGTTAAACACACACACACACACACACACACACACACACACACACACACACAGAAAGTAGAAATAAGGTGTTTTATTTTTATGTAAAATTAATACTCATTTTTATGCATTAGAAACTAACCCTCTTATGGTTTTATTACCTTGGCATCTATTTGCCTATAGAGCTTCTTCCTTAGCCGCCACACATGGTTCAGTTATAAGAATTCTTAGTAGAGATTGAGAGATTGTACTTCAAGTTCTTAGTATGGCTTCTGGCATATAGTAGATATATTCTTGCTATTCTTAAAATATTTATGCACAAGTAACCTATCCTTGAAGATATTCTTTGGAAAAGTTTTATAAGCATTGTATCCTGAGAGCTTCAGAGGTGAGAAAATATCTGGTCTAACTTTATCTAATTTTGCAGATAAGGAAGCTGGCCTGGGGAGATTAAGGAATTTACTCAAAGTCCTTTTGGTAGGTGTGTGCATGACTGGTGTCTTCTGTGCTTTTTGCTACCTCCTACCTTGTAGAGAAGTACACTAACACTCTAGATATCTAGGTAGCTGATGTCATTCATAAAATTTTCCCCCTACAAAGCAAAAATGCCAGGCACATTGAGCATGTGTGCAAATATTAACTTCATCACCATGAAAGTCTATGGGAACACAGAAATCAACTATCACCACTGGAGGTTTAAAATGTTGACACCTTTCCCCCTCTCCCCACCACACACACTACTCAGCTCACACACAGGAACACCAGGGAAGTGACTATTACTAATCCCCCTAGAACCACCTCCAAGTAAACACCCATTTCCAATTGTGAAACAGCTCAATGGGTATCCAAGTATCTTTGGAAAGTAGCAAGTTGCTTGTATGTATTAAAATTGCAAGTGGTTATTAAAACAGTATGTCCAAGGAAGCAGAGAGGACAAACAATGACAAACAGAAAGGTCACCGCCTGATGAAATATTTCCATTAGGTGGCTCAGGTCCAAGCTTATTTCTTGTTTTCCTTCTCAAACAAAAGAGGTGCAGAGAGTGCTGGAGAGTTAAGGCTTTATGAGAGCTAAGAGCCTAAACTTACAATCCATTGTTCTAAACATTTTCTTACGGTTTCTGGCAGCTGGAAGATGCAGGCACATATCTGAGCTAACCTCCTGACCTGTAGTTGGCTCAAAGCCCATTCTGCAACAGAGACTAAATATTTCTGACACTGCTCAAGGAAGGAGTTGCTTGGGTACACTTTGCATTCACTTTCAAACTAAGGCTCAACATGAATAGAGTACTTGGGAAGCTGAGACAGGAGGATCATGAGGCCAGCCTCAGCAACTTAGACCCTGTTTTAAAAAAAGAAAAAAAGTGCTGGGGTGTAGCTCAGAGGTAGAATGCCTCTGGGTTCAATTCCCAGTACCAAAATTAAAAAAAAAATGTTAGACAGGCCTTACCTACATAAAAATACTATTTGTTGTTTATCTGACTTTTATATTTAACTGGGCATTGTATATTTTTTTCCTGGCAGTCCTATCTGAAATCATCGACAAGTCCAAGTACTGGGGATAAAAAAAATGTTTTAAGAATAGCTAAACAGGGTTTATCTGTAGATGCTAGTAAGGCTGACCTAGAATAGTCTGTGTATGTTAATCCTTCCTCTAGATGTGGGGGTATTCGTGTTCCCTACCATGTCATGGTGGGGCTGGGTTATGTTTGTGATCCATAGTCCCTCCTCCAAAAAGTACTCATATGTCATATCTGGCATTGTTTCCATTTTCCTATATGCAGAAATATTACTAGACAAAAACGTATTATGTGTGTTTACATTTCATTACAAAGATACAATTATTAAAGGAAAGGATGCAATTGGCAAGTGGAGAAACATGTTACAAATCTCATCTTTCTTGATGTACATGTCTCTCTGGAATAGACTAAAATACCTTCAAAATAAAGCAAATTTAGGTTATAGAAATGTAGATCAAAACCACAGTGAGATGTCCCTTCATACCAATTAGGAGAACTAGTACTAAAAAGTGAAAGCAAAAAATAACAAATGTTGCTGGCGAGGATGTGGAGAGACTAAAACCTTTGTGCGCTGTTGGCAGGAATGTAAATCAGTGCAGCCGCTATGGGAGGCAGTCTGGTGGTTGCTCAGAAAATCAAAAGTAGCATTACCATATGACCCAGCAATTCTATTTCTGGTGTGTACCCAAAGAACTGAAAGCACAGTTTCAACGAGATATTTGCACACTTGTGTGTTATAGCAGCAGTATTTAAAACAGCCCAAAGTTGGAAGCCATTCAAGTGTACATTGACAGATGGATTGATAAACAAGATGTGTTAAATACACACAGGATGATGGAATATTATTCAGCCTTATAAAGAAAGAAATTCTCACACAGGTCACAAC
Source organism: Graphiurus murinus (assembly GCA_004027655.1). Lineage (NCBI taxonomy): Eukaryota > Metazoa > Chordata > Mammalia > Rodentia > Gliridae > Graphiurus > Graphiurus murinus. The sequence continues at coordinate 148,518 of PVLC010000149.1, forward strand.
ATAGTTGTACCTTGTAGACATTATGTTAAATAAGCCAGGCACAAAAAGACAAAGACTCCATGATTCCACTTCTATGAGGTGCCTAGCGTAGTCAGGTTCATAAAGAAAAAGTAGAATGTGGGTGGCCAGCATCAGAAGTAGAAAAGAACGGAGGATTTTTGTTTAATGGGCACAGTGTTCCAGTTTTGCAAGATGAAAAGAGTTGTAAATATTGGCACACCTTAATGCTGTAGAACTGTATGATCAAATAGTTAAGATGGTCAATCTTATGTATGCTTTACTACAATTGAAAGTAAGTAAGCAGATAAAACTAATTTGGGTGATATAATTTATGTTCCCAACAATGTACTAGACCAAGAATGTCCAAGACAGGAGGACCCCAGATTCAAGACCAGCCTCAGCAATTTAGCAGGGCCCTCAGCAACTTAACCAAACCCTGTTTCAAAATAATAACAAAATAACAATAATAATAATAATAATAATAATAATAATAATAATAATAATAAAAATGGGCTATGGGTGTAGCTCAGAGGTACAATGTCTCTGGTGGTTGAATCCCCACTATAACACACACACACACACACACACACACACACACACACACACACACACACCCCTTACTTCTGCCTTCTCAGGACACTCAGCACCCCTAGAAAGGAGAAGCCACATGGAGAGACTGGGTGATTGGGACCCAGTGTCCCATGTGAGCTGAGGCTGTCGGTCTCCACCCTTGAAGATGTCATTCATGTGTCCTGATGAAATCTCTCCACATTTGAAGCCTTGGGTTGATTTTTAGAACTGCTAGAATAGCCTTCCTAACACACAGCTACATTTTCTAAAATCCACACAAGGAGCAACCTGTATCCCCTTGGCTGACTTTCGTTTCTCCAACCACCATTTCTTTGGTCCTCTACCACATTTATTTCTTTGCCTGTCTAGGCATTGGCGTAGAGAGATTATCAAACTATAGCCAGCTGAGCATCAAGGTACAGCATGACTTCTGTTGAAAAATTCTAGAAGCCTTCTTTCTTTAAAATGCCTGGATGGTGCACAATAGTGGAAATCTCTTCACGTGGGTTCAGAAAAGCAATTGTTTAGCCCAGGCTGTGAAAAGATTTCAAAAGGACAATACAAATTGTGGGCTATTAAATGCCATAGATTTTTTTTTTTAACCAACAGGAGGATATTGTGGAATTACAGTAATACAAACAGTATTTATAACAGATTGCAGGAATTTGAGTTACAATATAATCATAGCTATTTTATAGCAATGGTCTTGACTCCATGCAGTCCCTTTCCTTCAAGCTTAAGAAAAAAATGTAACATAGTTCATATAATATGTCACCCCATAATGAAACCAAGACTGAGTTGTCATTTCATGCTATTCTTCCTTAGGTCCTTAAAAGATATTTTTTTTTAATCTGTTGTATTTTTTTATTCTTTTTCTAATCAATGGCTGACAATTCACTCCCTTATTTTTACCGAACTCCCAACTCTTTCAGCCCTGTGAGATAAGCTGGGTGAAGAAAATAAAAGGACTCTAGAGAGAAGCCAGTCAAAAACAAGCCCCGTAAGCTCAAGGGGCTTTCTTTCTTTTACTTATTTTTCTTCTACATAGAGCGCATTCACAAAAAAAGAAAATAAGAGATTTATAATTCTCATAATTTGGCAAGAAGAAGCACACATGACAGACTGCGTGTTAGTCACTTTGGGTTGCCTAGCTGCACAACACAAATATATTGCAAAACTATTTTTTCATCACAATTATACACATCTGTCAATGGATCTCTCCTCCTCTCATCTTTATATCTTTGGAGTGTTAAAAAAAACAATAGCTGTCAGCGTATCGAATTCCAAATGTCTGATGACTGCGGCCTGGGTTAACTCTGCGTTTGCTTAAACTTGCTGGACTCATCTGAGGCCGGATGAGAAAGCATTGCCTAAAATCAATCCAAAAGTACTGTAAGTGGGCAGCAGTGGAATCCTCGAAGAACTTTCTGTTTTCCCCCTGCAGCCTGTAGAACAAAGAAAGGAATGTTCTTCAATTCTGAAATGAATTGAATTCCCCATTGCAAATTTCAAGTATGTTAGCATTATTCTATCACAAATGGCTCCAGTGTTGACTTCCCATGGTGTAATGAGTACTCTGAGAAACTTGAACATGATCCCAGATTCCCTGGTGTTTACCTCCCTGGGATTGCAAAGGGTAGCATAGGCAATTCTGGAAGAGGGTTTCTGCAGCTCCCCTGCCTTCCCTAAGCGACACAGACTGACACGTGCATCTCAGCTTCCTGTGGAAGGCCTCAGCCGGTGATGGTGACACAGTAAGTCGTGAAGGAAGGTGTTGAAAAGAAGGACAAGGACGTGCTTACCAGCTCTGTTCCTGGCACCTGTCTGTCCACAGTACATGAGACAACTCCTCCTCCACCATGTACAGGGGAGCCCTGATCCTCAAAAGGGCCCCGGGACCCCTGTCCTGGCTTCCCCAGCCTGACCTCCACCTAGACCACCGGACCTGCATCCTCCTTTCCATAAAGGAGACCAGTACAGAGCTGGGCACGGGGTAGGCAGTTCATAAATATCGGCTGAGTGGACAAAAGCTCGGGGAGGTTTGCACAAATGGGTTCAGCAGTCCTAGCGCTGTTTACAGATTTGAGCTATGCAGATAGAGGCAAGTAGGATCACCCAGAGCACCACGGGAATCACTTGCACAGGCCAGGAAATAGCCCAGCTTCTCCTCCAGGGCGCCTTGCACCTTGGCTTCTTGCCAAGTACAGTGGGGGTAAGGAGAACATAGCCTGGCTGTTCTTTTTCTCTCCTCTCCCCTCCCCTCCCCTTCCCTTCTCTCCTCTCCCCTCCCTTCCCCTTCCCTTCCCTTCTCTCCTCTCTCTCTTCCTCCCCATCCCTCCCTTCCTCTCTGTCCCTCTCTTTCTCTCTCCCTCTCCTTCCCTTTCTCTCTCTCCTCCCTCACTCCCTTTCTCTTTCTCTTTTTCTTTTTTTCTCTTTCTTTCTTTCTCCTTCTTACTCTCCCTCCTCCTCCCTCCCTCCCTCTCTTCCTTCCTTTTCTCTTTTTTCTCTCCCTCTCCTTCTCCCTCCCTCTCTTCCTTTCTTCTTTCTTTTTCCTCTCTCCCTCCCTTTGTTTTTCTTTCTTCTCTCCCTCCCCCCGTCTCTCTTTCTCCCTCCCTCCCTCCCTCCTCTCTTTCTCTCTGTCTCTCTCACCAGGTCAGTTAAGTGAGATTAACCAGTCCCAGAAAGTGAAGGGCCATACATTCTGTCTCAAATGTGGAAGCTAGAGAACAATTGGGAAACAAAATAGACTTCAGATAAATAAGAGGAGATAGTAGTAGAATATTGGAAGGGGATTTGGGGAAGGAGGTGAAGAGGTGAAAGGAGAGTTGATGGAGCATAGCCTTTTCTAGAAGTGAGAATAGCATTTGTGGTGGGTGTCCTAGGGAGTTGGTTCGCTGAAATGGCGATGATCAGTCAGCTGACTAAATACTTCATGATTCAGTATTGAGGACCCATCCTGTTCTCAAGAAGTCCCTGAGGTCCTTGCTAATCATCTCAAAGTTGCTTCTTCCTGACCCAGTACCCAGTATCTTGTTCATAAAGTACAAATACTCAGATGAACAACCTCTAAGGACTGGCATTCATCCCACTAGAATTGGTGAGGAGAAAATATAAAATATAAAATCAGCCTATCTCTAAAAACAGGAAAGATTGAGATATCTTGGTTATTGAGGAGGAAAAGCATACAACTAGCTTTCTTAAATATCTAGGAGTTTTCATAGGATACCATATTAACATTCTGCATGTCACTTGTATTAACTGGAAATTTATAAATTTTTTGAGCCTCATACACAGAAGGGTGTATGTATGTGTGTCCGAGTATGTGTATTTTTGTTTGTTTTTATACTAGGAATTGCACCCAGGGGCATTCTACCTCTGAGCTACAACCCTACCTCCCCCTTTTAATAAATAAATAAATATTGAAATATTGAGTCTTGCTAAGTTGCTGAGACTGGCCTTGAACCTGCAATCCTCCTGTCTACCAAGTACTGGGATTCCAGACATGCACTACCATTCTCAGCTTGGTTTGTTCTGTTTTGTTTCAGTGTGAGTTCTGTGGGGGGAGAAGTTAAGCAAAGAGAAAAAAGACATTTCTTAGTCATCATGCTTTTGAGCCTTTGTTCTCATGCATAGCACTTTTTGTGTGTGATAATACCTAAAGTTTATGGTTTGACTTACCTCAAAGAGCTGTAAGTTTTTTCAGAACTATGGCACACAGCCCATTATAACCAACCTGGTTAATATAAGTGAAAAAAACAGCACAAAGTTCAAAGCCACACATAATTTCCAAAGACATTTATGCTTAATGTTGGAATGTACATGGTGTTTTTCCTTACCAGTTGTGCTCATTAGATGTATGTTCAATTTGAACTCTTTTTCCACAGCACAGACCAATTGACAGTACAAAGATGCTGCCCAGATGTCTCCTAGGGTCAGGGTGAGGCCAAACCAAGAGAAAGAACTGGCTTTAAATAATCTGCAAGGTGGCTCATTAGGAGCAGACAGCATTATCTCATTTATTCTTACACTATTCCCTGAACCTGAGAAGAATGTAATAATAAAAAAAAATGAGTGGTGGATATCAAGTAATCCCAGTACTTGGAAGGCTGAGACAGGAGAAATGCAGGTTCAAGGTCAGCCTCAGCAACTTAGCAAGACCCTTTTTCTTTTTTTAATTTTTTTAATTGGTGCATTGTAATCATACATCTTTGTTACGTACAAGCTGGTAAAGGCATACATGTACATATTTTTCATTTAACCCTTCACCAATTCCTAATTTCCACCCCACTCCCTCGCTCTCCCTCCTTCTCAAGTTCAGTTTAGTGATTGACTTTGATATGTTTGTGAAAGTACATCATGTGCATTAGGGTGCCCCCCCATCACCTTCAGTTAAGTCACCTTCTTTGCTCATCTAAGGTTTCTCCTTCTTCGTCTGGAGTCCCTCTTATGTCTCACTGTCTCTCTAGCTTCTGCATATTAGGGAGGGCATACGATTTTTTACTTTTTGTGACTGATTAATCTCACTTAGCATAATGTTTTCCAGTTTCATCCATTTCCCTGCAAATTTTTCAAAAATAAAAGGTGAGGGGGCTGAGGGTATAGCTTGCAGATAGAATGCCCTGGGTGGAAAGGAGGGAGAGAAAGAGGGAGAAGAAGGAAGTGGAGAAGGAGAAGGGGAAATGTCAGGGGCTCTAGCCGTGCATTGGGAAACCTCAGGAAGTGGTTTGGACAGGTGTTATACCCAGTCCAGGCCACACGTATTTCCTCATTTTAATTCTCACAACAACATGAAATTGTTATCCCCATTTTGCACAAGAGTCCAAGAATCAGAGAGGTTAGTTAACATGCCAAAGACACACACACTGAGGGAGTGGGAGAGCTAGGAGTAATAGCCAAGTTATCAGCTTGCCCCCAAACCTTCCCTTTTCCCATAAAATCTAGGCAGCTCACCAGAAGTCTTCTACATCACACCTAAGACAAAACCTTGACTTGATATGATATGTGCTAAAATTAAAGAATTCTTTATGTGTACAAAAAGAACCCTGAGATTTTTCTTGTCCAGATTCCCAGCAGGCAATCATTCCAAGTCCTTTGCTCTCCTATCTTGCCAGTCTCCTTGTCTCAGAGATGAGCCTGTGTCTGCCCAGGAACCGTGTGGCAGAATCATCATTGTTCACTCTTTGCTCCTCTCTTCCTCTATTAAATCTGTGATATAAGTCCATCTCTCTCACCTTATTAATGTCTTTCACATTCAAGCCCTACCCCCCCCCACACATGCACATGTACACAAGCATGCACCTAAGCATGCACACATACTCACATATACCCTTGTTCCCTGTGAGGGACCACAGTATAAATTAGGGACACATTGCCAAGACCATCACATTAGTCTTCTGATTTAACTGTGCCTCTTGAAACTGCCAATACCATATAGCCAGATTAATTTTTGATTACCCAAGCGGTGACTTTGCATCGGTCTTTGTGCTTATATGTCATGGTAGGCAAAAAAAGATGTAGCACCATCCTTTGGAGTTTATAATCTATTGGGGTACACAGAAAAAAAAAAACATGAAGGAATTCAAAAGAACACAAGCTGGATGGACAGGTAGGAAGGAGTAGTGAGGTAAAGGGTAGGATGCAGGATGCCTGCCAGGTCTCTGTATAGTGCTAGGGAGGTGGCATGCCATTTATGAAAATGTGAAATCTAGGATCATGATTTGAAGAAAAGAAAGGGGCGATCAAGAGACCAGTTTGGAACCTACTAAAATTGAGATGACTCTTGCATAAATTCTTTATTATTATCACTAATTTTTTTGTTTGGTTTGGTGGTGGTACTAGGGATAGAACCTAGGGGCATTCTGTGTCTGAATTATACCCCTAGTCCTATTTTTATTTATTTTTTAAATTTTGAAACAGGGTCTCACTAAGTTGCTGAGGGCCTCACTAAATTCCTGAGCCTGGTCTCAAACCAAGGACCCCCCTATCTCAGCCTCCCAAGTGCTCAGATTACAGGCTTGTGCCACCATGCCCAGCTTCTTGCATCATTTTTAGGCATCTGAGAAAAGGTGTTGCATAGACAGTGGTATCTGTAAGAGTAGATTTGAGGAAAGAATTCTGGGTCCAAGATCTAAATCATAGAATACAAACCAAACAGAAGGGTATGAAGCAAACCAGGGGCTTTAACGAGGTCAACCAGGAAGAGTGGAGCGAAAGAAGAGTGGAGGGGAGAAAACCTGAAAAACGACCCCATCAGTGAGAAGCTGAACAGAGAAAGAAGAGCTAGCAAAGAAGAGTCACCAGAGAGATGAGAAAATCAGGAAGCGGTGGTGGTGCAGAAGTTCATAGAAAACATCGTTTCAAGGTTGGGCAATCAGTGTTATGTGCCGGTGGGAAAAGATAGAGATAAAACTGGAAGTGTGCCTAGTAGATATGAAATTTGTTTTTGTTTTGTACTGGGGATTGAACTCAAGGACGTTCTACCCAGTCCTATTTTTTTTTTTTTTTTTTTTTTTTTGCGGTACTGGGGATTGAACTCAGGGGCATTCTCCCTCCGAGCTATACCCCCAGCCTTATTTTTTATTCTTTATTTTGAAACCGGGTCTCACTAAGTTGCGGAGTGCCTCACTTAGGTAGCTGAGGCTGGCCGCGAACCCGGATCCTCCGGTCTCAGCCTCCCAAATGCTGGGATTACAAGCGTGCGCCACCACGCCCGGCTCCTATTTTATTTTTGAAACAGGCTCTCACTAAGTTGTGGAGGACCTCGCTAAGTTGCTGAGGGTGGTCTCAATCCTGTGTTCCTCCTATGTCAGCCTCCCAAGTACTGGGATTGCAGGCGTGCACCACCACACCCTGCATGGATATGACAACATTGAGGTAGATAGCAACCAGTGCAGAGGCAGCTGGGCAGAAGCCTTTCTGGAAAATGGTCTGAACAGGAGAAAAGGAGAAGGAGACAGCATGTGAGGTGACTCACTTCCTAATTTCTATATTTAATTCTGACTTTCTTTTTTTTTTTTTTTTTTTTTTTGCAGTACTGGGGATTGAACCCAGGGGCATTCTACTTCTGAGCTACATCCCCAGTCTTATTTTTTTTTTTTATTTTGAAACAGGGTCTCACTAAGTTGCAGAGGACCTTGCTAAGTAGCTGAGGCTGGCTGCAAACCCAGATCCTCCCATCTCAGCTTCCCAAGGCCTGGGATGACAAGTGTGCGCCACCACGCCTGGCTAATTCTGTGACTTTCTTACTAAGAAAGTGTAGAAGACTTCTCATTGACTGCAACATAGAACCCTCATTTCTTAGTCTCATTTCCTGCCTGCCATCCATGTGAACATTCCTTTCTGCTCAGGCTGAACTGACCCTTCTCCTTTCTTACCTGTCCACCTCTGCCCACAAGAGTCCTCACACCAGGAATCTCCTGCTTAAGAATTGAGTCCCCACTTCCGCTGAAGTCTCTCATGGCTCCTCCATCTCCTCATCCTTTGAATTTTTACAGCACCTTCTGTCTGTCACCTGTATAGAGGCATTTATCAGATACTAGGTTTATTCTTGTATCTCTTCTTGTGTTACTTTACTAAAGGGTAGGGATGACAGTGGACGTTGCATTTGGCATTTTCTCAACGCAAAATCGTACATATATCAGTACACGGTAGTAATTGTCTGACTGGTGGTGACATTTCCCACTTGTTTATTCCTAAGGTTGAAGTCAATGTCAAGGAAAACAGACCTACCCATACACCTCCTTAGATGCTGCCTCTGCAAAAATGCTGGCAAAGAGACAAGATCCAGACCCTTGCTTTTGTTGGTTTGTTTTGTTTTTGCTTTCAGTAAGCTTTTTTTTTTTTTTTTAACTTTAGAATAGTTTTAGGCTCATAGAAAACTTGCAAAGATAGTAGAGATTTTCCATAAATCCACATCTAGTGTCCCCTATTTTTGTATGTCTGTGTGGGGCTGGGGATTAAACCCAGAGGCATTCTACCTCCGAGCTACACCCCCAGCCCTATTTTATTTTTATTTTGAAACAGGGTCTTACTAGGATGATGAGAGTCTCACTACTTGCTGAGGCTCTCCTCCAACCTGGGATCCTCCTGTCTCAGCCTCCCAAGCATGGGGATTAAAAGCATGCGCCACCAGGTCTGGCCTAATGCCAGTACTTGGGATGCTGACACAGGAGGATTGCAGGTTCAAGGCCAGCCTCAGCAACTTAGGCCCTTCACAACTTAGTGTCCCCTATTTTTAGTATCAAATTTAGTAAACCAAAAATTGATGTATTATTTTTATTACTGAAGGCCCAACATTTATTCAAATCTCCTTGGTTTTTACCTAATGCCATTTCTGTTCTGGAGTCCCATTCAGGATGTTATATTACCCTTAGTCAGGTCCTCTCTTGTCTATTTCATGTCAGACTTTCTCTTTTGTTGGGAGTCTTGACAGTTCTGAGGAGTACTGGTCAGATATTGTACGGAATGTCCCTGGTTGAGGTAGGTTTAATGTTTTTCTCATGATTGGACTTGGATTATGTATTCTTTTAGAAGAAAGAGCACAGAGGCAAACGGTGACCATGAATATGACATTATAGCAAGTAAGTATGCATACTGCCAGTGTGATTTGTCACTAATAATGTTGACCTTGAGTCATCCGGGCAAGGGGTACACTCCTATGACCCCAGTACTTGGGAGGCTGAGACAAGAGGATCACAAGTTTGCAGCCCGCCTCAGCAACTTAGCAAGGCTCTCAGCAACTTAGCAGGGCTCCTAGCAACTTAGCAAGACCCTGTTTACAAATAAAAAATAGGGCTAGAGGTGGAGCTCAGAGGTAAAATGTCCCTCAGTTCACTCCCTGGTACCACAAAAGAATAAACAAATAGGAGGAGGAGGAGGACGATATTGACCTTGGATACCTAGCATCCATTTTCTCTACTATATGAAGTTCTTTTCCCCTTTTCCACACTGTAATTTTGGAAAGAGTTTACAGGATGCAGCCCACACTTAAGGAGTGGGGGGTTGTGTTCACCTAATTGAGGGCAAGACATCTCAAAAACTTATTTGGAATTCTTCTGCATGGGAAATGTCTCTCATTCATGTATTTATTAAGTAATTGGTTTATATTATCATGGACTCATGTCTATTTTATACTTTAGATTATAATCCAATACCATGACTCATGGTGTTTGTTTTATACTTTAGATTATAATCCAGTACTCATTTATTTTGTTGCTCATATTGTTCTGGCTTTAGCCATTGGGAGCTCTCTTTCACTTGTTTTCTATGTATGTCTCCTTTTACACAAACCCATGTAGATGACTTTTTGCTTGTTTCGCTATATGTTGTTGTTGTTATAAGCAGACATTTTTTGGCTCACAGTTGTGGAAGCTGAGAAGTCCCAAAATCAAGGGGCTGCATCTGGTGAGGGTCATCTGGCTATAGCATAACATGGCAGGAGCTATCACATAGGTCAAAGGGCAAAGCCATCTTGACCTACTCACCTTTGAAAGGCCCCACCTTCTAACACGACTGCATTCAGAATGAAGTTTCCAACACATGACCTTTGGGAACACATTCAAAGCATACCAGAGGGCCTCATCATTCCTTTCGAGTTTAACCTCTTTTTCTATAGTCTGAGTACTTTCTTTCTCAGATGCAAGATGCTTCCTGTCCATCTTATATATTTCCTGTGTCAGTTATCTTAGGAGTGCTGATTCCATTTATTTGCTCAGTGACATCTATTATCATCGAAACGAGGCCCTCTCAGCAGGTAGTACAAGGAAATAAATGTGTCTATAAGCCCATGACTCTCTATATATTTATAAACGCTTTCATATATATCTATCTGTATTAATACAAAGATAAGCATAAGTTTACCTTGATATCACCAATGCTAATCCACTACTGACTCCACTTGTGTATCTGGACCTTCTCTTGCCATAGTGATCCACGTAAAGTGTTCAATCTGTGTAAAGGGTTCCATCCATGTAACGTGTTCAATCCCACATCTGTAGTGCTTGCACGCCGATACCCCATCAGGAAACACCCATACCAGCTGGGTTACAGTGCTTCTGTAAGGGTCCTTTTCTCTCCAGTCAGATAGATTCTGCTTGTTTCTCAAGCTATTTAGATCAGATTTTTTTCTTCTTCATCCCAGATAGTGATCATTTCAACTGCTTATAATTCAGTACAATTATTTCATCACATTTTGAATTCCATCATGGAATCCCCTGACCTTCCAAAATGATTTTTATAAAATTTTCACAAATTGAGGTTTACTCTTTGTGCAGTAAAACTCTAAGGGTTTTGACCAATATGGGGTCACATTTGCCCTATTACAGTATCATACATAACACTTTCACCACTTAAAAAATTCCTCTGTGCTTTACCTCGTCAACTTCCCCACCCCAATCCCTGGCAACTATTGATCTGTTTACTGCCTTTAACTTTTGGGGTTTTCCAGAATGTTTTATACAGAGAAACCTACAATATGTAGCCTTTTCAGACTGTCTTCTTTCACTTTACACTATACATTTAAGTTTCATCCATGTATTTGCATGGCTTGATAGTTCATTCTTTTCTATTAAGAAATTCCATTAAGCATTCTATTTCTATTAAGTATTCCATTGTCTGGATGTATTAATTTGCTTACCCATTTACCTATTGACAAACATCTCTGCTGCTTCCTATTTTTGGCAATTATAAATGAATCTACTATAAACAGTCTTGTTAGGTTTCTACATGAACATAAGCTTTCATATCAGTTGGGTAAATATGTGGATGCATGATTTCTGCATCATAAACTAAGACTATGTTTAGTTTTGGAAGAAACTAGAAAACTATCTGGGGGTGTAGCTCAATGGTAGAGTGCTTGCCTAGCATGGACAAGGCCTTGAGTTTAATTTTCTATATTGTTTTCAGTCATGGGTTTCTACTCTTAATTTTTAATCATTCATTTTCTTCAGCTTGCATTCAGTTTAATTCTTATTGAGTTTCATGAAGTATGAACTTAGTTATTAATTTTAGATCTTTATTTCTAATATATGCATTTGCTACTATTTGTTTACCTCTCCATTGCTGCTTTAGCTGTATATCATGAATTATTCCAGCCACCCTTCTGTCATCGGTTAGATTTTAATTCTATTATAGCCTAAGAGCATGTCTTGTATGACATTTTCTGAATTTGTGTTTTTGGCTCAAAATGTGATTTTGGCTCAAAATGTGATTTTTCCTGGTGAGTGTTCTTTGTGAGCATGCAAAGAGCCTACATTCTGCTATTGGTAGATGAAGTATTCTATAAATACTAATTAGATCAAGTTAATTGTTGATGCTATTGGAATCTTCTGTATCCTCACTGATTTTCTACCTACTTGAGCTATCAGTTACTAACAATGGGGGAAGGAAGCACTGGCCATGTTTTCATCTATGAAACAAAACCACCCAACACTGCATATCCAAGATCCCTCTGAACCGTCCCTCAGTTGTCTTCCATGAACTATGAACATGAGCAGTCTTAAAAAGTGATGGTAGTAAATTCCTTAAAAGTAATAGGGAATTCTTTTCATGAGAAGTATGAATATTAAAGATTCAACAACCACATGTAGAGGATATTGTGGAAGGAAATCAGGAAAAAATTAAATCAATGATTTCTAAAATCCTTTCAACTTGGATTCTGTCATACTTCAGCTCTTCTGGATTTTCTTGATGATCATTTTTTACTTTTCTTCTTCCCAGTCTCCATTCTTTTTCCTGCCTCTTCATCATTGCTATTTTTATCCTTAGTAGTGAGGCAATATGTTAAATAAAACCTGATTTGTGATCTCTGACAAATAAACAAGACTCTATTTATTGTGGGACTGCTGGATGAGATCTAATTCTAGTATTTCCCCAAGTCCTCCTCTAATTTGGAGAGCCTGCCTCAAAGTGTGCAGACCAAGGGAAAGCAAACTATATCCCCCATGAGCCTGATAAAGTGTTGAATCTGTAAAAGTTGAAAAAAAGTTAGGAGTTTTTATCAATACTTTTATCAATGATTTTTTTGCTGCCTTCTCTTGGAATAAAATTGTGAGTAAGAAAATGAACTCTAAGACACCTGGGCATGGATAGTACAGAAGATTCTGCTAAATGCAGAGAATCCAGGGAAGACTTGCCCTCTTGCTCCTTTCACTTTTACCCTAGAAAAAAATGAAAAGCCCGGGAAAATTTGACAAATGACTTCTTTATGATGTCTTTAAAACTCTTTTGCAAATTAGCATATGCCTTACCCTTAATACTAAAGAATTTTCCCAAGCTTCCCTCCCTCCCACTATTCTTTCTTCCTTCCTTCCTTCCTTCCTTCCTTCCTTCCTTCCTTCCTTCCTTCTTTCCTTCCTTCCTTCCTTCTTTCCTTCCTTCCTTTCTTTCTTTCTTTCTTTCTTTCTTTCTTTCTTCTTTCTCTTCTTTGGTACTGGGGATTGAACACAGGGGTATTCTATGCCTGAGCTACACCCCTAGTCCTTTTTTATTTTTCATTTTGAATCAGTGTCTTATTAGATTGCTGAGAGTCTTGAAATCCTTCTGTACCAGCCTCCCAAATACTGGAATTACAGGCATACACCATCACACCTGGCATTTTGGTTGAGTTTCTTGAGTTTGTCTGACTTTGGAAATTTTAACTGTGTATCAGGACCAGCAGGAAGGGGATTTTGATTGGGATTAGCAGAAAATTATGGCACAAAGATTGACTTAAAACATGGCACAGGGACAGAAAATTTGAGACCAGAATTGCCATAGAAAACCAGAAGAGTCCAGCTGTTGTTTAATGCCCATCTCTTCCACAAGGACTTCCATTTGAGAAACAGTCTTGTAACTCTTCATTAGTTCTCCTAGTTTCATGTTAAATGGATGAATGATCAGAATTTTCATTCCATTTTTGTAGACAAGTGTGAGAAACAGTAAGCTTTTAATTATTTGTTCAAGGACAAGACTGGTCTTCTAATTCCAGTTCCTATTCACTGCCTAAGCAGTTTCATATCCTGTAATATTTAAATTACTGCTTAAATGTTTTATTTAATGATGAATGGCTTTTGCCATCATAGATGGGGAATCACTGTGGCCGTTTTCTTGCTTGAATAACCAGTGTATCTGAGAGCATTGGCTTATTCTTCAAGGGCCTCAAATGAAGGATTTGTTTTAAACATGTTTCCAAGTGCAAATTAGTTTTCTTAGAGGAAGGAAGAAAGAAAACATGATCTCAGTTTCCCGTCCATTAGCCCTAAACTCATTGCTGCAAAGAAAATGGGAGCTATTTCTGTAAATAACCCTATGTTATTGTGATATCTGTCGAAACTCCCTAAAGCTTTAAAACAAAACAGAAAACATAATAAAGCAATAAAACTAAGCCTAACATACACATACAAAAATAAGCAGTCATAGCTAGAAGCCTGTCAAGCATTTCTGAGCTATCACCTTCAAGAAGAAGACAGTACCTTGGGGAAACATGTCAAAGAGACTTTCTCAAAGCAGAAGATAAAGTTCAGTGTTCTCTGGATATGTTAATTAGCCTTATTTAATGATTTCATAATATGCACATATATCAAAACATCACATACATCATAAATATGTATAATTTTTCATCTGTCAGTTACATCTTATTTAATCTACAAAACAAAAATTCTCAGTACAAACTGACCATTTGGGTCAGGGAAGAGTAAATCATTAACAGGGAAGAATAAATCATTAATTTAATATAGTAAGTCCAAATCTACATCTATGTGTAAAACAACTCCTTGATAACCATGTATGTTGGCCCATGCCTATAATCCCAGTACTTGGGAGGCTGGGACAGGATGCTTCCAGATTCAAGACAAGTATCAACAGCTTAGCAAGACTCTCAGCAACCTAGTGAGACCCCATTTCAAAACAAAACAAAACAAAAATAATAATAAAGGGCTGGTGGTATAGCTCAGAGGTAGATAGATGTCTCTGGGTTCAATCCCCAGTATCTCACACACACACACACACACACACACACACACACACACACACACACACACACAAAGACTACCTCTGCCACCACTTTTGTTACAGACTTTTGAGATTTGAAGAGGGCTTCTATGCTGCCTGAGTTAAATAGGAAGAAGCATTTCCTCTGACAATATTCGGGGACCTCACCACCCACATTGAGGACTTCATCCCTCCCTCCTCTTCTGCTAAACTCAGCATTTTCATGACTATGCATCTGTAGTGGACCCTCCTCGTATCCACATTTTCAGGGCTGTTTCCCAGCTTCTTTATGCTTCCCAGTGCCTGGCTATTCCTAGGACTTTTCTGCTGACAGTGAAATCTTTGCACTCCCTTCCCAGAACCTTCTACAGATGTCCCATGTATCAACAGAGCAACAGCTGCTCCGCAGTCAGTGAGAACCCAAGGAATCTGCTGGGGTCTTTTCATCTTGGCAAATATCATTCAGATAAGCAAATAACTTCCCAAACCTCCCAGAAGAATCTGTGTACATGATAGTTAATTTCTTCTCAGAAACTTGTCCTCATTTCAATGTTTTTATCATGGGGGGTAAAGACTTTGAAGGGATCCATAAATCACAAGGGAATGCGATAATTGCCTTCTGCGTTGAATGTAACATGCAAAGCCGGTGTGAAGCACTGTGTGGTCCGTCCAGAGCTTAATGGCTGCTTTCTACCTCGAGTTCACATTTAATACAGAGCAGAAAGACACCCTCCCAGTTTTGCCTGCCAGCAGAAAGAGGTGTCTGTGACTCTTGAGATCGAGTTCCATTAGGCCGAAAATGAGGTTAGAAAACAATCTAAGGAAAAGTTATGTTTTCCTAAAATAAAAATTGAGTTTGGGCACCGAAATATTGTACATGCAGTTTAAATAAGATTTGAGCACTTTCCAGTGATTGCAGGTTTGGGTTTTCTGTTTGTAATTCCCTCTCGCAATTTCTCCATACCTGTTAGCCTAAGGTTAAGAAACAAAGATATATCTGATGTGGTGTCTTTTATTACCTACATATCTGATACACAATTTTGATAGTGAAGTCTACTACAAACTTGGAAGAGAGTGGCTAAGAAAAAAATGTTAAACAGTAGCTTATATTTTTATTTCTAATCTATATACATATTTACACCTATACACATTACTTGTATATTCTGTGTAATATATAATATAAAAACTATTGTGTTACATGTGTGTAATAGATATATAAACAAAATATATAATGTAAATAGTATTATATGTAGGTAATATATGTATAAACAAAAAAAGAAGTAAAAAAAAAAGCCTTCCATGAGGTGTACAGAAATTTATATTCTAGTCTTGACACAAAGATAATTTTTTTGGTGTGTTTATGGTACTGAGGATTGAACCCAGAGGCATTCTACCCCTGAGCCCCCAGACGTTGTAATTTTTTTTTTTTTAAGCAGGGTTCGCTTGGTTGTTGAGGATGGTCTTGAACATGCGATCCTCCCATCTCAGCCTCCCAAGTACTGGGATTATAATTGTGTGCCACCGTGCCTGACTGGCATAAAGATAATTTTAAAATATCACTTCAATGAGTCTTTCCAATAATGATGATATCATCTGACCTACTTACTGGATAGGTTCAACTAAGAAAATGTTCCAGGAAGAAAAATTGACACATGAAGTCAAGTTGCCATCTATGATGCATGTGCACGAGGTGTGCCCTCTCTCTGCTCCAGGCTCCTCTCTCTGTAAATGTTCATATGATTTGAGGCAAATGCAATGTATGATATTCTGGGTTCTCATTTCTAAAAGGGCAGATGGCTTTCTTGCCAAAAAAAAAAAAAAAGCATCATTATGAAATGACTTTTAATAGTAAGTTCTCGTGACTTTAAGAGATTTCCGTCTGCAAGAACATGGGGTGGTTTAAAGCAGAGTGTGCATTTCAAAGCAGCATTTCTCTGCCCTCATTGTTCAGTGCCCTCCCCACCCCACCCCCGCCCCACCTCTGAGCTCCTGATTCATTTGAAGATGAGGCTTAGCCACAAATTATTTGTTGGGTGGTACTGGGGATGAACCCAGGAGCATTCTACTTCTGAGCTATAACCCCAACCTTTTTTATTTTTATTTGGAAACAGGGTCTTGCTAGGTTGCTGAGAGTCTCACTAAATGACTGAGGCTAATCTCAAACCTGTGAGTCTCCTGTCTCAGCCCCCCAAGTACAGAGATGACAGGTGTGGGCTGTCTTGCCGGGCTTAACTATAGTTTAGATTTAGGCTCCTTGGGATTCTAATGGGCAGCCAGGTTTTATAGAATTACCTATCAATTTGAAGATGCAATATTTAACACACAGCAGAAACAGCTATATTAAGATGACTATATTCAAGCAAATATTGTAAGCCTTTAATTTTGATCATATAGGACATTATCGAAACACAGACACTCAGTGACTTCCCTTCTTTTCCTTTCTGCCTCTCTCTCTGTTATTTCTCTTACCCTCAAGGTATACAAGTCCATCCAATAACTGGAGATTACAATTTCCTGCTATATTGTGCAGATCAGTTCAGATTAAATCCTTCAGAGGAAATTTCATTTCCTTTATCTATATGAAATTGCCCTTTGAAACAAGTACATTTTAGGTAAAAAGCCTTTCTATTTGATCTGGTCAATACCTTGTTATTGCAATAAAAATTGCGTACTCCCAAGTAAGTTTGAACAGTCTTAAATTATGGAATAATACTATTTTGTACATCTAATGTGCACGCTGGCTTCTTTCCTTACCTGAATCTCAGCCTTTAAGATTGGCAATATGCCAGGCATGATGGTAAATGCCGATAATCCCACTACTTGGGCGGTTAAGGCAGGTTTGAGGCCAGCAACTTAGTGAGACTCTGTTGCAAAGGTGTTTAAGAAGGGCTGGAGATGTAGCTCTGAGGTAGAATACCTCTAGGTTCAATCCCTAGTATAAATAAAAAGTTTACCAACAGTCCTAAGAAGGTTGAAGTGCAATAATTTTATGTATTCCTCTCGTTAAAAGCATGACATGTAAGCTTAAAAACAGTTCAAGACTAGATATGTTGCTTCTGACCAGAAGATGTTCACGGAAAATTAGTTTGGCTCCCTTTTATGAACAAGCTTAAGATGAGGGGTTTTTAGTTAGTTAGTTTGTTTGTTTGTTTGTTTGTTATAGCACTGGGGATTGAACCCAGGGACATTCTACTTCCAAGCTACAATCCCAGCCCTATTTTATTTTTACTTGGAAATAGGGTCTCACTAAGTTGCTAAGGGCCTCACTAAATTGCTGAGGCAGCTTGGAATCTGCAGTTCTCCTATCTCAGCTTCCCAAGTACTTGGATTACAGGCGTGGGCCACCACACCCAACTAAGACAAAAGTTTTTCATTAAAGTTGTTCAGAGCCACCATAACGGAAGGCTGTCCCTGGAAGGTTCTCATGATTCTGTAGAGCTTTGCCAATCTCTTCTTTTTCAGAGTACAAAAGGCAGTGTTAGTTTTGGCCTCCATGTGGGCTTGCATCATTCTTCTAGGCCAGTGGGGAGACACGGAAAAGAGACCCAAAAATTTGTAAGTTCCTATTCCCGCCTCTGTCAACCCAGTAAATTGAAAAAGCCATTTCATCTGTCTGTATTGAGTTTCTTTTGAGTTTCTTAACCATCTAGGAAAAGTGGATTATAGCACAAGGGGAAGTCTACAGAGAACTGCACGTGTGTACACACACACACACACATATACATACACACATATACATACATGCACACACATACACATGAATACACACACAAACACATACGCATACACACACAAACACACATACACATACATGCACACACATACACACATACACACAAACACACACACAAAGACACACACACACACTCACACACATACACATACACAGAGCACAATGAAAGCCTATAGAAGTGGGGAGAGCTGAACAAGATCCATGGATTGAGACAATGTTGTTATCATGGTTGTGACGTCATACTATACAGCTTTGTAAGATGTTAGCATGGGAGAAAATAGGCAAAGGGTTCACGGGATCTTTCCTGGATTATTTCTTACTATTGGATATGAATGTATAATAATCTTAATATGAATTTTTTAATACACACACAGAGACAGATAATGGTGGTGGATACCTGTAAAACAACAACAACAAAAAAAAACATGAGTACAACTCATGGAATTGGATTTGGGAAAATGCCAATAAAACTAGAATCACCTTTGTCAGTAATTTTTTTTTTTTGATCCTCAATTGTGTTCCTAGAATGAGTTATTGTGCCAAGAATTGGACATGTGGACCCTGGTGTATATTTGGGTTATATTTGAATAGAACCAAAGTTGTATCTGTGGCCTTTTGGCTAGCCCATACCTATTAGTTAGTTTCTGGAATACATGGTCATTCAGAAGGAGTCGTTTGCAGGTCTGTCACAATACCTTGGTATTGGCAACACAGCACATGTAACTCGATTCCTGATTCTGCCACTTTTCATATAGCTTGGGGAGGACAACATCTATATAAGGTGGTACCCCACTCCTAAACTGTTCCTCAGATGAGGCCGGATCTGAACAGAAATGGACATAGCCTCTTTTTAAAATTCTCTATTCTAGGTTCTAGTCTCATATAAACCTGGCACCCTCACAAATGCCCACAGACAAATTTGATACTTGTATCTAGCGTTTGGTCTTCATGGGGAGGAGTATTGTAATGGATATCAAGTGAGGGTTAAGGCTTAACAGGAAAATGTTCCAAAAGATGAATTTTAGAATCCATACCAAGAAGGTATTTGGGGGAGGGGTAGAAAAGTTGTTTCCTGAGCACAATTTTACTACTACTACTACTACTACTACCACTACCACTACTACTACTACTACTATTATTATTATTATTATTATTATTATTATTATTATTATTTTGTTGTACTAGGGATTATTGAACCCAAGGGCATTAAACATTATATCTCTCAGGTATACTTCCAACCCTATTTTAACTTTTAATTTTGAAACAGGGTCTCACTAAGTGACAGAGGGCCTCGTTAGGTTGTTGAGGCTGGCTGCAAACCTGTCTCAGCCTCCCAAGTTGTTGTTGTTTTGCAGTACTGGGGATGGAAGCCAGGGGCATTATACCTCTGCGCTATACCCCCAGTCCTATTTTTGTATCCTTTATTTTGAACAGGGTCTCACTAAGTTACAGAGAAACTCACTAAGTAGCTGAGGCTGGCCAAGAACCCGTGATCCTCCTGTCTCAGCCTCCCAAGTACTGGGATAACAAGCGTGCACCACTGCACCCTGCTTTGTACCTGTTTTTATATCCCTCATTGCTCCATTACTCTCTCCTTCCCCACTGGAGAGCAAATCTGAGGACTCCTCTCCCTAGAATTTTCAACTCTCAATCCAAAACCTTTCCTTGCCCCTTTCTCTCAACTGATTTTTTTTTAATTTTCATACATAAATATTAAAGTATCTGAACACAGTTCATCCTATCAAAGTCCCCACTGTCACCTATCACCCGCTTGTACTCTCCTGGCTGATCTCATCATCCAAGGATTTAATCCTATGTGAATGGACAGAAGGTAGGTTCTGGGCGAGGAAAACAGGAGCCAGAATCCTCCTGTCAAGCCTGGATGAGTGAGTTCACATCCCCAACACACAGTAACGCCGCTGAACAGACAAGATCAGTCAAGGTCAGTCTTCCCCTGCTGAGAAATTGTGTCTTTGGGTCACCTCCAAGTGCGGGCCCACCTGCCTCTTTCTGGTTCCTGAACTGCTACCCGCCACGTTAGGCAACTGGATTCCAGGCACAGTGAGAATCTGAGCAGGACGCACAAGCCTAATCTGCTTCCGTGTTTCTCACGTTGAGGCTCTTCTGTCGCCCTTGCGAATCAAGATGTCCACTTGGCACCTATCCCCTCCCCCGTCACTCTCCCCAGCCTTGTAACTCAGAGGTGCTTTCGGCTTTCCCATCTGCAAGTGTGATCAGGTGTAAAAGAGGATGTGGTACCAAAGTGACACTGCTGTCACGGAGGATGGGTCTCCTGCAGCTGAAATGTAAGCACACAGCGATGCTCAGCCTGCTCATCTAAATCTACGGGCAGGGGTGCGAGACTCAAGACAGGGGCTCTGGTAATGGGAAATATGGTGCCTTGTCACCAAAGACTGCCAGAGCATTGAAAGATGTAATCCCTTCAGCACCATTGGCACTGAAATGCTACCCAGATTGTGACTTTAAATGGCTTAGTACCAGACTTAGGACATAGACTGCTTCTGACATGCACAAAGAGTTTCCCATTCAATGTGCCACAAAGGGTCTCAGCAGAGAGGCAAAGGATCAGGGTGGCTAACTTAAACCAAGTTATTCTCCATGGTAGCTGTTGGCAAAAATTTATTCCAAAGGATAGTAGTATGCTTAGAGGTATGTGTGGACACCAATATTTGAGGGATTCTACAGTAATTCCAGCTTACTGTTTACTGGGTACCGATTATGTGGTAGGCATGATTCTAGGGCCAAGAGATTCAGCAATAAAAAAGAGACAAAAACAGGAAAGGTGGCAAAGGGATTTCAGTTTAGGGAAATTAGATCTGGGAATAATATTATGGTATTTGAGGAATAAAAATAACTCAATTTATTATACTTCTTTAGTGGATAATATTTAATATTGTCTTCCTAGTCAATCTTTTCAAGGAGTTTTACTACTTAGGGAAGAGAGAATCAAGAAGTTAGTATTTCAGGACAAGTGTGGTTGGCATATTAACTATATTTTACTTTAATCCTAACATTAGTATGGTTATGTAGGTATTAATCTTATTTTTACAAAATATTGCATTATTTTTCTAACTAGAAAGCAATTGACTGTAAATGTTTTATTAAAAAAAAGAACCTGTTGACCAGCACCAAAACTCAGAATCCTTCCCAAATAATCCATGTGTAATATTTTTAAAAATCTTTTATTTAAGCTGGACACAGTGGCACATGCCGATAATCTTAGTACTTGGGAGGCTGAGACAGGAGAATCGCAAATTTAAGGCCAGCCTCAGCAATGTTGTGAGACCCTGTTTCAAAATAAAAAAATAAAAGTGGCTAGGACTGTAGCTCACAGGTAGAATGCCCCGGGGTTCAATCCCCATTACCAAAAGAAAAAAAATTATTTGATCCCTCTGGATATGGAAATTCTAAAAAGAAAATATCTGCAAAGTAGAACATAGAAATTAAATATCAAGACTTACTATTTAGTAGGAAAAAGCAGTTCCATTTTGACCAAAACTACAGAACAAATTCTTTATCATAGTTGCTATTCTGTTTACTCAAATCATTTCATCAGATTGTAATGAATGGAAATAGTTTTCCTATTGCATACTATTTTTCTTACTTTACTATTCTGACCTTATTAGAATGCCCCCCCCCCTTCTCTTTTCAGTACTAGAGATTGAATCCAGGGGCATTCTACCTCAGAGCTACACCTTCAACCCTATTTTATTTTTTATTTAGAAACAGAGTCTCACTAACTTGGTGATAACCTTGCTAAATTACTGAAGCTGGCTTCCAACCTGTGATCCGCCTGTCTTCACAACCCAAGTACTGGGATTGCAAGTGTACAGCACCACACCTGGATTAAAAATACACCGATTTTTTTTTCATCACTTAATGGGCTTAACATAGAAAATATAAATGAATAAAAATTATCTAAATTCTGAAAAAGAATAAAGGCCAAAAAATAAATGAACTGACCACAGATCAACTCTGAGTTTTATACGTCATTTGGAGTTCCTGAAGTGAGTGAAGGTGAAATAAATAGTTGGTAACATAATGACTGAAGTCCTTCAGAGTGTGATGAAAGGTAGGGACCCACAGATCCAAGAATTTCGCAAACACCAAGCAGGAGGAGAGCAATGCTTGAGGCTCCCTCTCAGTGGTCTCTTGTTCATCTTATCCAGGGGGCTAGCCCTGTGCATTTCATTTTTGTGCTTTCTTATTGAAGGAATAGCAAAAGAAGAAAGTACCCCAATGCCCAGCTACTCTTTAAGACTCTGAATGTCAGACTCCCCAGTGTTACATTGACACTCAAATCGTATGACCCTAGCCAGATTTTTTTTTTCTGGGGGGGGGGGGTGTCGGGTATTGAACCCAGGGATATTCTATCTCTAAGCTACAAAGCCAACCCTATTTTACTTTCCATTTTGAAACAGGGTCTCAGTTGCTGAGGGCTTTACTAAGTTGCTGAGGCTAGACTCAAATCTGTGATCCTCTTGTCTCAACCTCCCAAGTACTCAAATTACAGATGTGAGCCACTAAACATGTAGGCCAGACTCCTTTTTTTTTTTTTTTTGGCAGTACTTGGGATTGAACCCAGGAGCATTCTACTTTCAAGTTACACCCTTCTCCTATTTTTTACTCTTTATTTTTGAAACAGGATCTCACTAAGTTGCAGAGGGCCTCACTAAGTAGCTGAGGCTGGCCACAAACCTGTGATCCTCCTTTCTCAGCCTCCAAGTACTGGGATCACAATGTGTGCCACCACACCTGACTGGACAGACTCTTTTGATGGGGGGAAAAAGTATACTTGCCTTTCAAAGCAGCAGGCATAATGACATAGAGTGTGTGGACATTTGCAGTCCACCAGTCACACCATCAGAGGAGACTTCATGACCGTCCTATCTAAGTCTGCCCCTTCCAAATCCCATCACATTTGCTTTATTTCTCTGCCTATGGTTTATTTTGTTTGGTTTTGTTTGAGGTACTGGGATTGAACCCAAGGGAATTCTACCTGAGCTACACCCCCAACCCTATTTTTGTTTTTTATTTTGAAATAGGATCTCACTAAGTTGCTGAGGGCCTTGCCCAGTTTCTAACGTTAGCCTTGAACCTGCAATCCTATGTCAGCCTCTCAAGTACTGGAATCACAGTTGTATGCCACCACGCTTGGCTCTGCCTATTATTTATAAATACTCGAAATTATGTTAAATACAAACTTATCTACTCCATTAGAACATGAACTTCATGATGTTTTCTCTTCTTTGATCAATTATTAAGTGCAGACACACAATACATGCTTAATAAGTGGGTGTTGGATAATGAGAGTGAGAGGGAGTAGGTATATTTTCTAAAAAGTACATAGAACCCATGGCCTCTGGTTTTCAGTAGGGCATTTCAATAACACTATCCTTTTAACTCATTGAGAAAATTGAGAAAGCCAGAATTTTATGAAGTAGAGAGAAATGTAATTTTGTCTCACAAGTCTATCACTGTTTATACAGGTATAATTTAATATTAGGTTAAGACTGTGGTCTCCTTATCTTTTGTACAGTTGTTACATACTCATAGTGGCTCAATAAGCAGCAGATGATAATAAGTAAATATTTATTTTTCTTTGAAGGGCTGAATTTCAGAGAGCACTATAAGAACTGAACTTTTTTCAAGAAATGTCATTATTAAATTTTTTGACAATTTTTTCCAATTTTGCCCTACTCACTTTTTTTTTTTTTTTCTTTTATTTGTGGTACTGGAGATTGAACCCAGGGGCATTCTACCTCTGAGCTATACCCCAGCCTTACTTTTTATTCTTTATTTTGAAACAGGGTCTCACTAAGTTACAGAGTGCCTCCCTAGGTAGCTGAGGCTGGCCTCATACCTGGATCCTCCGGTCTCAGCTTCCCAAATGCTGGGATTACAAGCGTGCGCCACCATGCCCGGCCCTATTGACTTTTTTAAACTAAAAGTGTTCTTCTTTATGGCTGTGAGTAAAATTCCATTGTGTAAAAATGTAATTGTAAAAACCAGAAAGCAAATAATTAAAAAAAAATCAACAACAACAAAAAAAACAAAGTGCACATTCCCTTAAAATACAATAATCAGACCAGGGCTTGGTGAAAAGTTCAGAGTGGTCAGAATGGCTAATTTTTATTATCCTAGTTAGAATCCAATTTCAGCATTTCTTAATCAAAAGTTGTTTAATATTCTCATTTTGTTGATTAAAAAGCAAGAGTTTCAGGAACAAAAGGATCTGACCATTTTTCGTATTACATACTATACTTTCCTACACAAACTAGGAAATGGTGGCTGGCCACCACCTCAGTACGATGATTCTGTTATCTTGTCTGAGAAGAGAGGCTTAGACAGAAAATAACCTAATTATTAATATTTTTAATAATTAATAATATTTCTTACAGGAAAATTTTTCTGTTCAACTGTCATCCTAGCAGAAAACCACATGTACCCAAACATACACACAAAATATTTTACATTAACCAGAGTCTGACTCAAAGAGCTGGGCATAACTGTCTGGTCCACCAACATCTATCAGGTCACACATCATGCCGTAATATTTACTCACTCTTGCTAGAATCTTTGGGATTTGCAGCAAATCATAGACTTAGAAGCTTAAGGTTTTAATTGACATAGAAGCATCTGCATATATCAGTATAAATGTTATGGTTATCAGTAAAATTATGTTGATTTCCTCAAATAAATTCTTTTTTTATTTATTTATTTTTTCAGCATGGATTTTTTATACATTTCTTGAGTACAACAGGGTTACATAGACATTTATGACATATCAATCATTGTCAGATCACAAACAGCACCACTTCTTCGTTTCACACATATAGCCCACATTCTTAACATAGCCTGGTAAAGCAAACTTTCTAGAGTCATAAAACCATACTCCTTTAGGGTCATATATTTACTTTCTAAGAAGTAGGAGGGTCTTTCACGTATGCATCCTAGGGGCAATCTCCAGACTTTGAGACGCCAATGTAGCCATAGCAGAAGAGTCAATATAATTGCTCATATGTGCAGATATAAATTCTTATCTAACCTTAAGCTCTCAAACATTTTGGTCTCAGACCTCTGTTATATTTTTTAAAACTTTTGAGGATCTCAAAGAGTGTTTGTTTCTATGCATTTTATCTATCAACATTTACCTTAGAGCCAGGCGAGGTTGCACATACCTATAATCCCAGTACTTGGGACACTGAGACAGGAGGATCAGCGATTCAATGCCAGCCTCAGCAACTTAGTGAGGACCTCAGCAATTTACCGAGACTCTGTTTCAAAATAAAAAAAAGAAAATAGGGCTGTAGTGTAGCTCTGAGGTAGAATGTTCCTGGATTCAATCCCCAGTGCCACCAAGAGAAAGAAAAAACTTAAATATGCATTAATTTACTAAATACAATAAAAATTCATTGCATGTTCATCCAGATTTTTATGAAAAATCATCTCTGATTTAGTAATTTTATAAAATAGCTATATTTGAAAAAAATGTAGTGAGAATGGCATTATTTTACATTTTCACAAACCATTTTATTATCTTTATAGCAAGACAACTCTATGTATATTTCTGAATTTGACCATTTGCAGTGTTCTATACCATGCAGCCTCTAGAAAGCTCCACAGCTCATTCAAGAGAGAATGAGATGAAAAATCACAAATGACGCCTTAAAATTATTATGAAAACAGTTTTGATTTCACGGACCTCCTGAAAGAGTCTCCAGGACCCCCAGGTATACCTGGCCCCACTTAAAGAGCATGCCTACCCTAAGTGGTCCAAAGAATTCTGTCTAGAGTTACCCGGTGAAAATCCTACGACTCATCAAAAAGGAATGAAAAGTTATCAAAAGTATTGGGAAGAAAAGTAAATTTCATTCCCTTGGTTTCTAGGTCAAAATTCAATTTTCATTCAGTTGATAAATTTTGTGTGATGAGACCTGGTGGTCTTAAAAGAAAAACTTTAGAAAAATTAAATTTGTTGAATTTCTTTGAACCAACAACTCATAAATCAGGTAGCACTTAGAACCAGGAGAAGTTCAAAGAGTTTCACCCAGCAACTCGGGGGCAGGCAACATCTACAAACAAAACAATTCAGTAGTTGGGACGCCAAGACAGGAGAATGAATGGTTTGAAGACAGCCTCAGCAACTTCACAAGACTCTCAGCAACCTAGCAAGACCCTGTCTCAAAGCAAAACAAAAAGAATTAAGGGTGTAGTTCAGAGGTAGAATGCCCCTGGATTCAGTCCTCAGTACCAACAAAATAAAACAAAACAAAAAAACAGCAACAGCAAAGGATGTGATTTATAGAAACAGCTGGCTTGGATATAGTCCAGTAATTGCTTTATTGAGTACAGGCTTATCAGTTAGCAGTCTCTGATTGGCTGAAGCTCAGGGGCTATGACTGGCTAAGACTTAGCTTCTTGTTACAAGAATATCATCTTAAATTAGGTTGCAGTTTATTTGCATACTAAGTTAGGTTGCAGTTCTTATCAAAGTTAATGATCCCCAGAATGTCTCTCAGCTGGGAATAGTGTTTTTGGTAAGTTCATCAGAAAAGTTAGCCTTCAGTCACTGTAGCTACCACCGAATAACCCAGGCCTCTGCGACCCTCCTCCTCACCTGCAGACTCCCAATATCTTGGAAGAATGAGATCTTCCTATTAAAAAAAAAATTCTTACAAAGTAAAAATGTTCAACGTTCAACCCTTAATTCTGATTCTTAGCTGGACATCGGTGGCACACACCTGTAATCCCAAAACCAGGGAGGCTAAAGACAGGAGGATCATAGATTTAAGGCCAGCCTCAGCAACTTAGCAAGAACTTACTTCAAAATAAAAATAAAACAATGCTGGGGATGAAACTTGGAGGTAGAATTTTTTCCTAGTTTCAATCTCCACTACCAAAACTTAAAGTTAAAATTAAAAAATAAAAATTTTGTTTCTCCTAGAAGATGTGATCAAGGCAGATATAAATTACTCACATCCTTAAGCTTGGGAAACTGAGATGAAAGATAATTAATATATCCAAAGTTAGACAAAGGTCTTTGACTTTCTAACCATTACATAATTAGAAATAATCTTTAAAAAATAATAGGTATAACAAAAGGAATTAGCAGAGTCAACCTATTTTCTTCCTTCCTTCCTTTTCTTCTCTTCCCTTCCCTCTCTTCCTTCCTTCCTTCCTTCCTTTCTTTCTTTTTTTCTTTCTTCCCCTTCCTTCCTTCCTTCCTTTCTTTCTTTCTTTCTTTCTTTCTTTCTTTCTTTCCTTCTTTCCTTCTTTTTTTCTTTCAATTCCACTTGTGTCTAGCCCTCCAAAATGCTTGCAGACAGGTTCTTAGGAGCATTTAAATGGGAATGAAGCTAGGTCTTTATATTACTATATGACTTCTATCTGTGAAAGTATACCTCTTTGGAAATCTTGATCTTTGATTTACAAGGCTGTAAGTTAGACCACATGGCAATGTGTAGAAGACTTTAGGGTACTTGTGTAGCAAATGACCACCATGCCTAGCAGCTTCAAGCACCCCTTTCATTTTGCTCGCAGTTTTGTAGGGCAAGAATTGAAGGACTTAGACTTGGCTGTGCATTGAGGGTCTCCCGTGCAGCTGCAGCGAGCTGTAGGATGGGCTGCAACTATCTAAAGACTCCATGGGTGTTCATGCCATTTGGCGCGCTCACCTGGCTGCTCATGGATGCTGGGATGGCCGTTGTCAGCGGAAGCTCAGCTGGGCTGTCAATCAGGATGCCAGGACACAGACTTTCCAGTATGTCAGTTTCGAACTGCTTGTGTGGCACCTGGTTGGATGACCCCAGAAGGAGCCTCTTCAGAGAGTTGGGCAGAAGCTACTTGGCCCTTTCTGAGTCAGCCTTAGAAGTCTCTACATCACTTCACTTGTGTTGGGTTGGTTACCAGGGTGTCACTGGGGCATGGAAGATTGTAGAGGGCACGTGGACCCTCCTTTCAAGGGCACTGCATGTTCAGTAGTTGGTACATGTGCTTCAGTTGTGTGTGTGTGTGTGTGTGTGTGTGTGTTACTGGGAATTGGATCCATGGGCATTCTATATCCATGGGCATCCATGAGCTATACCCCCAGCTCTTTTTTTATTTTTATTTTGAAATAGGGTCTTGCTAGGTCACTGAGAGTCTCACTACATTGCTGAGGCTATTCCCAAACCTGTGATCCTCCTGTTTCAGCCTCCCAAGTATTGGGATGACAGGTGTGCACCACCACACCTGTCTGGTACATGTGCTTTAAAATCAACATGCTGTGTAAGGTCAAGAGTGCCTGCTTTAATATTTTCCAATGAAAAATATTTCCCATAAAGACCATGTAATATCTGTACATTTTACATATTTTATATATTCATGATTGCATGAAACAAGTTATATTCAAAATTCTTGTCTCAATTCTGTTTAAGAAAATCCAAGTCTGTATAAAGAACATAACCTTTTCCAGAAAACGGATCATAAAGAATTCCTTAAAGTTAATTTGTTAAAAGCTTGCAGGTTGGGAAGCCACTGCTAGAGGTACTGTTAAATTAAGTACTCTCATATTAAAAATTGTTCGGATAAGCTCTGAGTCAAGAAACCATTAAGAGGAGGATTGTTTCATTCTTGCAATTTGTGAAAACACATGAAATGTGTACATGAATATAGAGAGAAGATTTGTATGTTCTCAGCCAAGGGTTGCCCAATATAACCTCATCTTTTATATGGGAGTAAAAAGGATCATAGAAGGAAACTAAAAAGAAATCTATGCGGGATTGCAAGCGCTTCAGTAGCGAGCAATAAATGAGAGAGGCTCTGAGTGGTTCCTGACGCTAAAACTGCCCGTTGTCTACACACTAAAGAAACTGTCAGGGCTTGGGACGTGGACTGGCCTGAAGTCCACGCACTGACGGACACTTGAACCACCAGAATGGCGTTTAGGAGAGTTCAAATGAAGCTTAAATGGAACGCGCAAATTCAGGACTGAGAAATAGAATAATGTTAAATTGAAATTCATAGCAGGTAAAAAGAGACAATGTGATACTTTTTCTTTTATGTATTTATTTATTGGGTGGCCTTTATTTATTTATTTATTTGTGTGTGTGTGTGTGTGTGTGTGTGTGTGTGTGTGTCTTTGTGGTTACTGGGGATTAAACCCAGGGGCATTTTTTTCCTCCAGCTATTCTCCCATCCCTGTATTACATTTTATTTTGAAATAGGGTCTCATTAAGTTGCTGAGGCTGGCCTCAAACCTGCAATCCTCCTGTCTCAGTACTAGTACTCCTGTCTCGAGTACTAGAATTCCAGGTGTGTGTCACCACGCCCGGTGATACCTTTTATTTCAAATGTGGAGATGTTGTGATAAGTCATAAGAAAAAGTTGGAAGGTAAAACGCTGTATAAATTTTAGACAGTCACTCTTTGCCTGGATTGTCATTGTCACCTTCTAAATGTGCTCCGTGTTTTCAGCCTTGTGAGAAAAATTGTTGTGTCAAAGACTAAGTTCCAAAACCTCCAGATGAGAAGTCAAGGTCTTTCAGTGGGCTCTGGGGCTCTGAGCTCTGCGCTGACCATTGGTCCCGCTACTCACCACCTCACTTGCACACCTTCTTACTCTTCAGGCTTTGGGACTGTCCCTGCTGCCTGGAATCCCCAGCCCCCTCCCTACACAGGTAGTCTTGTCTCACTCATTTTCTTTCTGTCTTCAGGAAATGCAACACTAGGCTTGACTAACAGACAGTTGAAAGTTCAGGTCTAAGTCAGGCATGGTAGTACATGCCTGTAATCCCAGTACTTAGGAGGCTGAGACAGGAAGACAGCTTTAAGGACAGCCTTAGCAAGTAGTGAGACTCTCAGCAACCTAGAGAGACCCTATGTCAAAAGGGGCTGAGGGGCCGGGAGTGGTAGCGCACACTTGTAATCCCAGTACTTGGGAGGCTGAGACAGGAGGATCTGGGTTTGTGACCAGCCTCAGCTACTTAGTGAGGCCCTCTGCAACTTAGTGAGACCCTGTTTCACAATAAAGAATAAAAAATAGGGCTGGGGGTGTAGCTCAGAGGTAGAATGCCCCTGGGTTTAATCCCCAGTACCGGGGAAAAAAAAAAAAAAAAGGAAAGGAAAGAAAATTCAGATCCAGCCTTGGAAGTTGTGTAAAAATTGTTTCCACAAAAATAGCGGGAAAAGGACATAATTAGAAGAGAAAAATATGTAGGGATGGAATCTCAAGGAGGAACTATAGTTTAAGGGGCGAGTAGGAAATATAAAGAAATAATATAAGGAGAGGTTGGAGGAAATCATAGCTGCCAAAGGAAATGTAAAATCCTGAGAAGCAGCAGTGGCTATGCCGGTTTTGTTCATGCTTAAATTAGGAAAAAAATAAGAGTAGGCTGTTGACTTGGTGATTGGACACCTGGGAAGATGTCCATGGGATTGGAGACAATTTCAGTGCCATCATCTCCTAAAACTGCCCAGTTGAGATGGCGCATATGTATTATAGTGAAGGTAATACATGAGTTAGTATTATTTCTCTTCAGTTTTTTCTAGGTGCTGGGATTAAGGACCATAAAAGGAAGGTGACTACATTTATCTGGAGTTTAGAGTTTTTCCATTGTCAAAGAAAAAAACAAATGCCACCAGGACTTAAAAAAACACAAAGTCGATTTTATTAAACCTCCAGGCCAGAAAACACACACCGTTGAGAAATTCACTGGGTAGTTAGTTGAAAGAAAAAGGCGAGATTGTTAAGTGTTGAGAGTGGGGACAGTCTATAGTGATTATGCTAAGTAAGGATAAAAAAAAACAAACAAAAAAACCCCCCAAAAACAATGAAGCCCTGGGCATGGTGGTACACACCTGTAATCCCCGTACTTGGGAGGCTAAGATAGGAGGATCGGATCGCACGTTTGAGGCCAGCCTCAACAACTTAGCAAGCTACTCTACCATTTAGTGAGATCCTGTTTCAGAATAAAAAATAAAATACCCCTGGGGGTGCAGTTCAGAAAAAGAAGGGCCTTGGGTTTAATCTCCAGTAACACACACACACACACACACACACACACACACACACACACACACAGCAATAACAACAACAGAAAAACATACACTGAATGGAAGGAATGAGTGCAGAGGTATGTACAGGGTTAATCTTTTAGGGATTTGTTTCCTGTTAGTCAGGAAAGGCATTTCTGGCAGATTCAACAAAATCTGATGTTCTAAGTCTCTGGGAGTCCTTTATCAGCTTCAGCTATGGAAATGAGTTGTGATAAGATACAACATTCCATTGTGATACCACCTAAGTCAAGACTGCTGTCAGGAGGAAGTTTTTCTTTACACCACAAGGAGAGAGAAGGAGGAAAAGTCGGAGAACACTGATGGTGGTGAGCCTCGGTCTGAGCTGGGTCAGCAGGAGAGTGAAAGAGGTTGAAGGTAGCCTGTGTGTTGAGAAGTCATTCTCCACCCAGTGGAAGGGCAAATTTAAGCAAGCTCGCTAGAAGGAGAAGAGGTGGTTATAGTTGGAGAATGGAGTGTGTGGGTCCATTGGATCTGCTGTAACAAAACACCATCAATTGGGTAGTTTAAAAAGACAGTGTTGGAAAGCCGGGCGTGGTGGCGCACGCTTGGAATCCCAGCATTTGGGAGGCTGAGACCAGAGGATCCGGGTTCTCGACCAGCCTCAGCTAACTAGCGAGACACTCACAACTTAGTGAGACCCTGTTTCAAAATAAAGAATACAAAATAGGGCTGGGGGTATAGCTCAGAGGTAGAATGTCCCTGAGTTCAATCCCCAGTACCGCAAAAAAAAAAAAAAAAAAAAAAAAAAAAATAGACCGTGTTGGCTGCTCGACAGTTTAAGATCAAGGCAGATTCCGGGTCTGCTAAGGATTCTCTTTCTGGATCATCCATGCGCCTTCTAGCTTTGTCTTCACGTGTGATGAGGGAGCTCTGTGGGGCCTCTTTTATAAGGACATTTTCCTGAGGGCTTCCCACTGTAATCTAATCACTTTCCAGAGTTCCCTACTTCCCAACTCCATCACTCTCATGATTAGATCTCCATGTACGAATCTGGGGAAGATGCAAACATTCAGACCACAGAGGGTGCAGGAACTTAAGGATAGTCATGACGGCAGAGTCAGTGGTGATGGCGGGTGTGGACGGGCGAGGGAAGTGGCCGAGGGGAGCACAGAGGGCCATCAGACAAGATCTGGGATCCAGAGGTGTCAGATGTGTTTTCTCTGTAGACTTCGTAGTTCCTCAAAGCCGTGGCCACCATGGGGAAACCATGGATTGGTGGTAGCAACTACGGTGAGAGGCTGGAGTAGACGGAGCTGTGAATCTCTGCGGCAGGTTTTACAGTGATCTTCAATGGGTGTGAATGAGTGAGGAGGACATTCAACCCCAACCCAACCAGGTAGCCCTCAGCCCCCTGGTTAAGAGGGAAGGATCCTTCCTGAGCTGGGCTTGGAGTATTTTGTCCATTATCACACTAATCCTTGCATTCTCTTAGGAAGGTATTAGCACAATTTCACTGATAAGACAACTACACAATCTGTATATTTCAATGCAGGAGAGAAGGGATCTACTGATCAGCACTGTTAACAACTAATTTCTTCTCAGCGCTTTTTACATGTCTTATCTTCCAAAAACATTGATGTTTTAAGGCCAGGTTCAAAGCCCTACTCTGATGTTTATTGGCTATGGGACTTTGAGCAAGTTAGCAAAATCTGTCTAAATCTCAGTGTTCTTATCTGTCAAGTGGAGCTGGGGTATTGCAAAGATAAAATAATTCATGGAAATTCTGTTATAGTAAATTAAAATGGAGACCAGACCTGCAGAACCCCTGAGCAGACACAGCTAGTTAGCCTCATAAGTGACCTTAATGTTTGCTTGATTTGCAAGCATAAGCAAAACATAACTTGAACGATTTCAGTAACTGTATTAAAAGAAAAATAGAACTTAAGCTCATCCAATCAGAAGCAGCCAACCAATGTATAATTATCTACCGAGGGAATTTCAAATGGAATTGACCAAATAAGGCAACTTTATCATTGTAACAACAGATATTTTCTTCATATTACTTCCACATCCTCTCTTTAAAAATCTGTCCTTTAGAGCTGGGCGTGGTGGTGCACGCTTATAATCCCAGTACTTAGAAGGCTGAGACAGAAGAATCGCAGTTTTGGGCCAGCCTCAGCTACGTAGTGAGGCCCTCTGCAACTTAGTGAGACCCTGTTTCAAAACAAAAAGTAAAAATAGGTCTTGGGGTGTAGCTCGGAGGTAGAATGCCTCTGGGTTCAATACCCAGTACTGCCAAAAAAAAAAGTCTTTCCTTTAGACTTCTTCAGTGGAGATTCTGAACCACTTTGGGGTTGGAGCTATCCATTCATGAATTACTATTTGCATTAATAAACTCTAAAATATGTGTGCTTCAGTTTATGGTTCTAACATACTTGTTAGAATGAGAGAAGAGGGAGAGAGGAGAGAGGAGAAAGGAAGGATATACTTTAGAGAGTACATTCTGGTGTTTCTTCTTATAAAGGCATTTAACCCATCTTGAGGGCCCATTCTTAGGACTCATCTGAGCCTGTACCTCCCAAATGCCCCATCTCCAATACCATCACCTGGGGATTTAGGCTTCAACATAGGAATTTCAGGGAATGACACTAACACTCAGTCTGTCACAGACCAGCCTCAATCTCCATGTTCACATGTCCTTTATGTGCCATTCTCCGTGCCCCCCTTTTTTTCCTTCATGGAGAGCTTGTTGAAATTCTAAAAGCTCCTTCTTGGCACCAAATTTCAGCATCCAGAAGTAATAAAAAAAAAAATACTGATATCTGCAATATAGTAGTTTCCCCTCACATAAAATAAAAATAATCTTGGGTATGCTCAAAATCATAGCGTGTGTTGTTGTTTTGATAAAGCAGGCTTCATTTGCTGTTTCATTGCTTATTTATTGTAAAGAAATTCATTTTAATAAGTGCCCTTGGAAGGAAAAAATGAGGAAAATTATTTTTCCCTGTTAGATAATTTTCAGAATCACCATTAAATAGAATTCACCATGTGCCTCACTTTTCATCTGTTCTCGGCGGCGAGTATGGTCTGCTTCCTACTGTATTCAAGGGAAACTATGGAAGGAAGCTACCTAGTGTCTAGCAAGAACCTCCAAACGCTTAATGGGATTATCACAGAAACCACCTGGATAAAGAGCGTCACAGAGCAGAATTCAAGTGGTGTGGAGGTTTCATTCCTGTTAATTCTTTTGCCTCTGCAAAATATCACCCTGCGTTTCAACACCAGTTATTACATATTCATCTTTCCCAATCTTCCCCAAAATAAAATACATTAATGCATTCCTGTTTAATAGAAACAGAACAAGCTAAAAATGCTTCTAATTTTAATGAAAACTTTCAAGTCAATGTTGCAATTCTGAGAGCGAGTCACAAAGAGCTTTATTACCCTCAGAGTCGCATCTAAGCCATTTTCAATCAGTTTTTATTGCATGAGTGGAAAAAATATTAATACAGTCGAGCATACTAAGTAACAGCTCAAAATTCTGAGGTTTGCTTTGCCTCGCCGGTACAATTTTGTCTTATTTCAACCCCACTAGGTTGAAATCCTCCAAGGCCTGGTTTTTCATTCCTAGTCCCAATAACCTTTTCTTTTGTTGTGCTAATTCATTCATTTTTGTTGCTGTCCTAAAGCAAAAAAATGAACCAAAAAGAAGAACACAGACAGTAGAAAACTGCACTGGAAATGTAAAATATTAAAAAAAAAAAAATGAAGTAGCAGGAAAAGCCTCTTTTGGTTCTCCATTGTAATGTACCAACTACACTATTGAGCACATTGAGAGATTATGTTTTTGGTTTTTTTTTTAAGTGATAAATCTTATTTAGTATGGTTTTCAGTGCCTGCCTCACGATGTTTGTAAACCAAAAGCAGACTGAAGGTAAGGCTGTTGAGGTGGGTTCAAGCAGCAGGAGTGGAGGAGTCACAGGAGTAAAAGTCTGTGGCCAACCTCAGCTCTGCAGCAAGCTTGCTGAGGACCAAGATCAAAGTGCACCAGATTTTTTTCCCCTTAAAATAACCGCTTCACAGTTAATCCTTCTTTCAATTCCATACGTCTGGATCGGGCTTTCGCCTTGACATGACTGAACTGTGCTTTCTCCAGCTTGTTTTGTTGCCTTCAGTCTTGGAATGTTCTGGCATAGGCAAGAGGATGATGTGTGTCTTCACAAGCCATAAATCACTTATCTTGAATCCTGCAGTTGCGTTTCATGCAGCTCATAAAAGTATGGCGAAAGAACCTTCCACTCATGTCCTTTGGGAACAATTTTTGCAGGATAAAGCATAAATTAATCATCTACAATGATAAGAAATGGACAATAGTCAGTTCTCTTTCTTGTAACCAGGGGGTAGGAAAGGTGTGAGTGGTAGTCTACTGGTAAATGTGTAACAACCTACAAAAGCCCTTATTTACAGTGTCACTCTGCAGATTTCTAGGGTGTAAATATTCCCACTAAAGCCAATTTCAAGCTATCAACAGCACCTCACTGAATACAGATGCAAAAAGAAATGCACACAATTGCTGAGCATAGTGGTGCACACCTGTAATCCCTGTACTTGGTAGGCTGAGATAGGAGGACTACAGGTTCAAGACCAGTCTCAGTAAGTTAGCAAGACTTTCTT
This sequence comes from Graphiurus murinus, assembly GCA_004027655.1. Classification (NCBI taxonomy): domain Eukaryota; kingdom Metazoa; phylum Chordata; class Mammalia; order Rodentia; family Gliridae; genus Graphiurus; species Graphiurus murinus. The sequence goes on from PVLC010000149.1 coordinate 184,479, forward strand.
CAGCAGCTTTGAGAGACCCTGTTTCAAAATAAAATAGGACTAGGGGTGTGACTTGAAGGGAGAATGCCCTTGGGTTCAATCCCAGTAAGGGAGGGAAGAAAAAGGGAGGGAGGAAGGGAGGAAAGGAAGGAAGAAATTGACTCTCAGTTGAATCAGCGCCATCTCCGCCATACCACTGGTTATAGGCAAATAAAACCACAATCTACCTCTCCATGGAGAGCTGTCTTCCCAGAAAAGCCCATGGGTTTTACAAATTACCAACAAGTGAAAATATGAGCTACTTTAAAATTATTCTTTATAGGTAAAACACTTAATTACTAGTGATTTTATAGCATATACAAATGTATCAAAGGAGCCAGTAATATCTTAGTTTGGGATCATAAACTATCCCTCCTTTTTGCTCAATCTCTGCTCTCAATCAGCTAATCTCACTGACCTCAAATTTCTGCATCTTCCTTTCTTGGGATTTTTTTTTTTTTAATTGGGCCTCTCCAGCTTCATTTTCTTTCCTTGAACAAGCTAAAATCTGTGGGCCATCGCTTCAGCGACTGCCTTCCAGAATCCACAGCTAACTCATTCTTTTCTTCGTTCTGCACTTTTTAAATCTGCACTCCAAGATCAATCCAGTCATATGCTTTCTCTTCTGACCCAGACAGCTGAGCACAGATGGAGAAAATCCCAGTGCCACACAGCTGGTGTTTTTCAAATTTATAGTTTACGACCTCAGCGTGGCCTTCAAGTGTGTCAGGGACCCTTTTGCTGGGTTCTTTCTGCATTTCCACATATCTGAGATTCCAAATATTTATTTATTTCTTAGGCCCATTATCCCTTTGTTTTTCTCTTTTTTACCAAATGGTGATGTGTCCAAATTCTCACCTCTAATTTCTTACCCTGTCGATCTGAAAATGTGTGTATAATCTCACTTATTCTTCTGTCTTTCTTATCTTCCTCTTGTGAAAGCCAAATTCCTCTGTGTTCTTGTACCTATTCCAGGGGTCTGATCCTGGGTAACATACCACCCATGATTCCTGGCTTTAAAACAACAATTTACTATTCTTTCTCATGGTTCTACGGGTGGGATGGGCTCAGCTGGGCATTTCTCACTGGGATCTCTCAAGCCACTGACCTCTGGTGTTGGCTGGAGCTGTAGTTCTGTGAGTTCTTGATTGGAATTCCAGATCCAAGATGGCTGGTCGTTAACACTGCAGAAGTTCAGCTGAGATGTGACTAGAGTCCCTAATTGTGACCTCTCCATGTGGCTTGAGTTTCCTGGGTTCTGAGAGGGAGCATACCAAGAACAAATATTCAAGAGGCAGGAAGACGCTACCAAAGTCAGTTAAAGGTTGGGCCCCTAAATGGCAAAGTATCGGGTCTGTTATGTTTAGCTGGTCTAAGCATCTACAGAGCCCACCCCGATGCAAGTTGGTGGAGAAATCAACTCTAGCCCTTGATGGGAGAGTAGAAAAGGTCACATTGCGGCAGAACAGATGGGATGAGAGATATTACAGCCATCTTTGGGACCCACGATCTGTCACGGTACTAAAACTCTTCTAGTTTTCATCTGCTTCCTTTGCTACTGGATCTTCTCCTGCCTTAACCTATGAGCAAGCTCTTATGTTGTTTAAAAGGTATAGAGACAAATAAATGAATTTATCACTTAATATATGTGTATGTGTGTGTGAGTGTACTTGTAGATATATAAAATATATATTTGTGCACTTTTATCTATGTATATTATGCTTCATTAAAAAAAACATGGTAGGAAAAAGGGAAGAAGTTTTTTTGTTTGTTTTTTTTTGCAGTACTGGGGATTGAACTCAGGGGCATTCTACCTCTGAGCTATACCCCCAGCCAGTCCTATTTTTTTTTTTATTCTTTATTTTGAAACAGGGTCTCACTAAGTTGCGGAGGGCCTCACTAAGTAGCTGAGGCTGGCCGAGAACCTGGATCCTCCGGTCTCAACCTCCCAAATGCTGGGATTACAAGCGTGGGCCACCATGCCTGGCTGAGGAAGAATTTTTGATTCATTGCTAACAAATTTGTGGGTCTTGATTAACTGTATTTTGATACTAACTTCAATGCTAGATATGAAGGTAGCCCTAGCCCTTTTCACTCTAGTCTGGAGAATGAATTAATGCTTGCTACACATATAAAAGAAAGCTTTAGTGACTTATGCTAATATTAGGTTGAAGAAACTACTACATTTAGCTAGTTGTTTGATCCATCTGTCAAGAAAGTAAAACTTTTTAATTTTTTCATGACTTTATCATTTTATTTTTGTGGTGTTAAGGATTGAACCCAGGGGCATTCTACCTCTGAGCTATACCCCCAGCCCTACTTTATTTTTTATTTGGGAACAGGGTCTTGAGAGCCTTGTTAAGTTGCTGAGGCTAGCTTCAAACCTGCAATCCTCCTGCCTCAGCCTCCCAAGTACTGCTATTACAGGCATGCACCACCAGGCCTGGCCTCTTACTTTCTTTAATTGCAAAAGTGGTATAATAATCTGATTTCTCAACCAAATATTAGAAGATTAGAAAAGGTTTTGAGGTCTAGGAATAAAGTCCACAAAAATGTAATATATTTGACTTTTTATTGCTATTTCAATGAAGTTAAATACTCTCACTTGGAAATTTAAACAAAGACAGCCCAGTATCTACATTTTAGGATATAGTATCTGCTCTGTCCTGTCAACCAGGACAACCATCCCTGGTTTTAGGGGAAAAAAAAATTATAAAACGGACACTCTAGTTTCTTTCTTCTTTCTTTCTGTGTAGTGTGCACCTTTCTGCAGCCCTCTCCCAGACCGTATTCTTTCACCAAGTCTTCTCAACATGATGAGTGTTTTGGAAAATCAGTGATCAGTCACTGAGATCATATCAACCTGACATGTAAATTCACTTTGCATGTCTCAGGATATGTGTGTTTAGATTTTTGTCTATAATTACATGGTAACTTTATTTACTCATGCCAAAGCAGCTTGGACATCATAGAGCAAGGAGTTCATTTCCATAGAAAAGACTCACCCTAATGGAAACACCTTTGGGTTGTTTTTTGTGACTACATCAGTGATTTCCAAAATACCAGCAAGTAACTGGTAAACCTTAAGGAATTTATCTCTGGCCAGCCCTAAAAGGACTGAAGTCAGGTCTTCTGATTCTCAACATAGAGTTGTTAACAAACTATATGAAACTGGACTTGGTGGCATCCACCTGTAATCCTAATACTTGGGAGGTCGAGACAGGAGGATTGCAGGTTCATGGCCAACCTCAGCAACTTAGTAAGCCTCTGTTTCAAAATAAAATAAAATAGGGCTAGGGGTATGTGGCTCAGCAAAATGTCCCTGAGTTCAATTCTAGTATGAAGAATGAAGAGAAGGGAAGGGAAGGGAATGGAACGGAACGGAACTGAGTATATGAACTAACCGAAGATTGGAAGCCCATGTTTCCAGTTAGTAAAACCTTTACTTACAAATTGTTGAGTTTCTTATTGTCCATTTTTTCCAGCTTCAACCTTAAATATATGCCATCCTTAATCCACTACCTGCCCAGTTTTCTTAAGTCATGCACCAGCTTCTATCCCAGAAAGAACCAGAGTACAGGACTGAGCTGGCCTGAGAACTGTCTCCGAACAGAGAGTGACTTACTGCCTCTTTTGTGTTCATATATCTTGGTAGCCTCCAGCCTTGTTATTTCTCTAGATATTACTGGACTTCTTAATGCGTTGGCCTGTTGGAGACAAGAGGCAGAATCCACCCCCCCCCCGAGCCCCCTAAGTTGCAAAGAGCAACTCCCTGCTATTGCTCTATAAATAATTGAACAGTCTCTTCCAGGCAACACAGTCAAGATGCAGATTTAATTTATTCCCTGGGAGAACTAAAGGTGGCTCTATAGACCCAGTTCACAGGCAAACTGAGCTGGGGACACGGGTATGATTCAAAACATGTCAAACTTACAGATCGCATGCCTTTGGGTCTACGCCAAATACCAAGGCAAGGAGCGCCTGTTTTCTTTTTTGCTCAGTTCTGTTTTGTTTTCCCGAGCGCTCTCCATTAGGAAGAGAAACTTTTTTCTGTAATAGAAAGGGAGGGATAACTGATGAAATTAGGTGACATTTGTGCATGTCTTTAAATTCATAGAACAATGAATGCACTGATTCTGATGTCCTGATTGGTGATTGCATTACCTTATTTACTTTCTTTAGATTTCTTTTTGTCTATCCACCTGCAACTTGATAACTGGAGTCGCCATTTTATAGAACAACCTGGAAAGACACCAAGGAGAAACAACCGCTTATTTGCTTGTGTTAGAATCCTAGCAGGAAAGAAGGAGGAAGTGATGGGAAGAGGAGGGGAGAAAGAGGAGAGGAAGAGAAGGGAAAGCAAAAGAAGGGAAGAATAAAGACCCCAAGCCAGGCAATGCAAAACTTCTCATAAAGGTCAATTGAATGTAGAACTGGGATGGAAAGGAACCCACAGACCAGCACAACATGGGACTCCAGAAGCAGGGAGAGGAGATAGTGTTTCCAGCGGCCAATTGGAGCTAAAGTTCAAGGAGAGAGAGAGAGTCGTGGAGAATATTGCCGGAAACTTGGTAACTCAACCCAAACCAATACATCACTGTAACGTATACTTGGGTCCCTAAGTATGCTATTATAGTAACTGCAATATTGACTAAATCGATTTTCACATATTATCTTCTATTACCCATTATACAAAAATGTCTCTTTTGCATATATATATATATATATATATATATATATATATATATATATATATATATATATATATATGCTGGTCTGCATTTTCTAGAAAATGCTGTAACATTTTTCATGGGAAGTGCTTCCTTTGGAAAAGTCCCTCCTTCCATTCCTCTTTGCCTCCACCTTTCACTCCTGGGCACTTGCAAACTGTGGAGAGTGTGCCTGGAACCTTTCTGAGAAGTATTTATTTAATAAGACTCAAGCTTTGTTTGCAAGTCTGGGTTGCTATGATTGCATCCCTAAGGAAGTTTGTTCAGTTTTGGAAATGATATGGTCCTGGAGGCCTGAGCCAGCCTCTGAACTCAGAGGTGATTTGAGGAAATGACTTAGGAAAATTAACTTCTCAATTGTTTCTAAATGACTTTGAGATACAGAGGAAGAAAAGAAAGAAAGAAAAAAAAAAGAGTCACTGCAGAAGTTCAAAGTAATGCTGTTCTGCTGGACATTTTGCAAATTCTTAAGTCAGATTTTCCAAATACTAGGAAAACATCCCAATAACGGTGTCATCTGATTCCCTGCACACAGCTGCCAGTTAACTCCAAATATTTATGCTTCCCAGTAAGAGCTTAGAGGAACCAGATCAGGGGCCCTTGTAGTTCATCTACACTGATAACAGTCCCAGGCTGTGTGGACTCTAATATAAACATGTAAAATAAACCCACGGAGGCCAAACCAACAATAACAACAAAAAATACTCCAGTTTTCAAGGCTGCTCCAAAGGCTAGTGATTTTATTGTCTTTTTGTGCATACGGGGTAACGAAACGGAGAATGTTGTCTTTTTAAGGAAGCCTCCCGCCATAGAGGACTTGTAACCTGTAAAATTACATTATTTATAGAGTGATGTTTTCTGCTTTGTATTACACTTACAGGATTGGGGGAACAAATACACATGGTTAGGGGGTTCTGAAGTCCTATTTCTCAGGGTACATGTTCCAAGAGTTTCTAGGTGAGGCTTCTGGGGAGTTACAATAAAACACCAACTTACACCACACAGATTTCTCCCTTGCTTAGAATCAGCTTTCCTAGGCTTACCCATTTAGGCAAATGCACACACATATCTGTTCATCGGCTTGTGTACACACATATATTGTACCAAGCTGGCCAATGCAATATTTATGTTGATACTTTGAGCTGCCCAAGATTTTGTCATAAACTCTTAAGGCTGCTGGAGGGGAGAACATGCATAAAATTTTCATGACTGGTATAAAAAAAAAACCAAAATGTTGTCATTAATATTTAATAAAATTTGCAGCAGTCAATGAGCAAAATCAATGTTTTTTAATTAAGTTATTCATTTGTACTATGAGCGGTGTCATGTTGTGGGTTCACGTGGAATTTAGTATGTTGAATTAAAATAAATAAATAAGCCTAATTTTAGCCCTGGGGATAGTGGCATTAGTAATAAGGACTATTAATTGGTTGCCTTCTCTTTGATAAGCAAACAGTGTTTCTTCAGTGACAACATCTTTTATTCTAAGGTGTTTTATGATTCTGAGGCAGGTGTTTAGCAAGAGGATTTGCAAGCCATGCTTATTTGCAATAGGCCCATCCAGGCCCTAGTATATTGCCTGGTCTTCCCAGGTCTCTTTTATTAGGAGCTGGGGCTTTGAGGGTGCATGCTATACAACCTGAGTGGGTTTTTAACCAAAGCCTTAGAATCATCAGATATTAAAGAAATTAGAAGTAAACCAAAGGCTTATTAATCTCTTTACCTCTTTAGCTTTGCAATTATTTTCCATCCTGTGGTCCCTGTCCAGTCCCCTCTCCTTCCCCAGAGTCTTCATGGTCTATTTTTAGACTCTTGTCCTTTTACCCAGACTTCTTTCAGATGAGAGTTTTCTGTAAGCCAAGCTGACCTGTGCAGGTACTCCGTTGTTCTTCCTTGTGGACCTTTAAGAAAAACAGGTTTGATTGGTAGGATGTTAACCGTACCTCTGTACTTTCCCCAAATCTAGTCAGTATAAATAATACTCTGAAATTGCATATACTGTATTTATAATACACTTTACCCAGATTGCATAAAACAGAAAAAAAAATTACCCTCAAGTACATTACACAATGATGTCCATACCAGTAATTAATCATGAGTTAGAAAATATAAATATACCCAAAAGATTTTTGACACAAAATGTTCAAGGTTTATAGGAGAAAAGGGACATTTTCCCCATTGACTATGATTATTAAAGAAATATAAATTATCAATGTGCTTTCTAACTACCAAAATTGTAAGCAAATTTTATTCTGCATATTGTTATTGGTTAAATTTCCCTAGTGGAAGAGTCATGAAGTTCCTGAAGGCTGAGTTCAAACCAAACAACCAAAAATGAATGAAAAATAATGTATGTTGCTGAAATGTGGTATATAGAATCTGGGATTACCTTGACAACCTCTCAGAAATAAGCAAAAACGGGACATACGTCGCAACCCATGTTCTAGATGAACTAATAATATGGAATTGGAGATGTGAGGGATAGAGTAGATAGAGCATAATTGCCACAGAAAAAGGATCTGAGTTTTTTAAGAATCCCTACAATTAAGTATCAGATGTGAATAGTATTTAATTAAAATAGATCAAAGATGATTTCCTTATCAGAATTATCAAGAATAGTTAATATAGACCCTTTGGGAGTTTGGGAGAGCGTGGGAAGAAATCATGCTAGCTTATATTATACTCAGCTCTCATTGTTGTTTATTGAAATGTGTCAACTTTATTGCTAATATTTCACTGATGGTTCATTCTTCGTTTCTTCAATATAGAATCCAATTTAAAATAAAATCTGATATTCCGTCTGAAAATTTCAATTCCCACCAGAAGCATAATTCAATTAAGTTCCAAATATTTCTTTTAAAAAGTACAAAATAAGATCATTCCCTCTACATATGCTATTTCTGCTCAGCTCCAAAAGGATAAAAAACTGCATTTGTTTCGTTTTGGTTCATCTATCACTTTGTACGTTTTTATGGATTTTTATGTGTAATCACATTTTCGGAGGGGATTTTTATATAGTGTGCTCCGTTTCTGCAGAGTTATTATCTTTCAGCCTTAAAATTGTAAAAATTGATACACAATCTTTGGTTTCTCTCTCCCTAGGAAAGTGATGGGTAGCCATTCATCCCTCACTGTGACAAGCTAAACTTGCTTTGTTTACGATAGTGAAAAATGACTTTTATTCTTGTTTCTATTCTTCTCCTCTTCTTGCTAACACTGGTGGTGTGGATCCTAGTGCTTTTGATGTGTGCCTTCCCAGAGGGTGGTTGGGGGATAGCTTTCTTATTTCTAAGCCTCAGAAAGAATCTGCATTTTCCCTCTAAAAGCTCCATAAAGTATGTTATTTAAAAGGAACCCATGAGAGAATCCACACTTCCATCCACCTGTCCTGTTGAGGCCGTTCTCAATACATCTCTCTCTACCAATTTGCAGCTTGCAAGATGACTGCTCTATCAGACATAAAATGCTGCCTTTTTCACTTAACTATGCAACGGCCGCTCTCTGTACTTCTAGGGCAGCCTTAATGGTGCATTTATATTCCATTCAAACTTCAGCACAGCAAGAGCAAACCTACCTACGGGGATCATAAGTACTGATGGCGATTGGCGAGTTCTGAAAGCCTTGCATATGGCATTATATTTACCGGTGCCATTCCAAAGTGTTATCATTAAAACACAATTGTGCTTTACAGGTGTCAGCTGGGCAGAGGTGAGGCTGAGAATCATTTTCATGCGCTCCTTCCCCATGGTTTTTGTTGAGGCTCATTTTAATCTCTGGGTTTGCTCAAAGGGCCATAGAAAGAAAACTACACACACATCAATCCCTGAGAAATGAACCAAATGTCAGTTTCCATTTGAATTCCTTCCAACTGGAGGAATATCTTCTCCTATAGATGTGGCAGGAGAAATGGAGGTGGGTAAAGGCAGGGCCAGGCTTTGCAGGAAAGCTGTCGCAGTGAGCCAGTCTCTGGTGAGATCTCATTCAACACAGCTCAGTGCTGGTAGACGGAGTCCTCCGTTTGCCCGAAAAAGTCCCGACACTGATCAGGATACACGTGTACTAGGTGCACCCTCAGTAACTCTTTCTGCTGACATAATGGAGACACCCACCCACGTGGACAAGCATGTCAATTGGAAATGAAATGGAGCAAAAAGTGTCACATAGTATGGGAGGTTTTCCTGCAATTTGATGGTTCATATTTTCTGGCGGCTGCAAGACCTGTGCAATCTGGAGATAGAGATGGCTCTTGGTGGACCCTATCCTCCGAGTCTGTGGAAGGGTCCTTCACTTACAGAATGCATTCTCTTATAGTTTCCTCTCCTGCATCCCGCCAATTTCCATATAGTGTGCGGGAGAATGGGAGAGAGTAGAGAACTCATTGAGAGCTGTGGGAGCGTATGTCTCTGGCACTCTATATACACTATGATGTATGCTTACAATGCACCAGTAAATTTTGTTTAAAAAAGAATCTTCATCATACATTCCCTCACTTAAGAGTGCTATTTCAACTACAACTGAAGGGATGCTTTTTAAAACATTAATTTTTGTTCTCTGTGTATGTGTGTGTTTATGTGTGAACATGTGGTTTCTTGCATACAGAATGGGAATTGAGTTCCACACCTCAAGTTCCTGAATTCACACTTTTTCAGCTGGAAGATATCTGGAAAGTTTATTTTTTATTCATTTATTTATTTAACTTTTTTTTTTAATTGAATGGGAATTGAACCCAGGGGTCTTGTACCTCTGAGCTACATCCCAGGCCTTTTTACTTTTTTTGTTTTGAAACAGGGTCTTGCTAGGTTGCTGAGAGTCTCCCTAAGTCGCAAAGGCTGTAATTCTCCTGTCTTAGCCTCCCAAGTATGATTACAGGTGTGCACCACCATGTCAGGCTGGAAGATTTGCTTATATTGCACTTTCTGCGAACAGTTTCAGTTCATTTGAAAGACTCTTAATCCTGTGTACATCAAAAAAGTTTTAGATATGACTACATAAAAGTGAGCAACTAATGTTGGCCAGGAACAAAGGAGAGGCCACTTGGTGATCTGGGTAATCAGTGGGTCAACTTTGTTTCAATCTAAACTTTAAGGCAATATTACTTAATATTTTTTTGGATGGATAGAAGATTCTCAGCAGCCTAAAACAAGGAGACAAGGAGAGCTCGTAAGACTGGGAAATAATGATTGAAACGGGAAAGAACCATCATATTTTCATCCTTAGTCAAAGTAGAAAAGGTTATTCCATTCATTCATTCATTCATTCATTCATTCATTCATTTTTACTTCATAGCCTCTGGCATCCTGTAGTTGACAGTATACGTTTACTTATTCATTCAACCAGAAGTATCTAATTTTCTAGAGGTTGGAACTGAAGCAAGTCAATAAAGATGCATTCCCCCATGATAAAAAATTTATAGACCACAATGGGTGGCTGATATAAAAAGACCAGCAATGGAGACCTAGTGGACCTCCCTGCTTCCCTAGGAAGCACAGGATCATCATAAAGTTTGATGTTGCTGACGTGCTAGTTGGAAATTCCCAGTGGACCCAGAAATGATAACCTTCCCTTCCACTCTGAGAAGCCCAGAAGGCCCCCAGTGTGTTATGTCGGAATCCTTCACCCTCAAATAAAGGGAAGAATGTCGACTCCAATGTTTACCAACACGGTGGCTATTGAGCTGCTTTCTCCTCTGCTACTTTGAAGAGTCACCCTCCCGGGCTCATGCAATGACTGACCACAGAGGGAGGTAAGCCACAAATCTTTCTGTGGGTTTCTCCTGAAGGAAGATGAAGACCCCTGAGCAAATGCTTACTCTGTGTGTGAACCAGCTACCATTAATGAAACCTAGAGTTTACCCTGTTCTTCTGTGCTGGGCCACCATTACCTGCTCACCTGCACAAGCCTGAAATTTGGAGGCTTCTTTTCCCTCTTTGCATAAGAGGAGGCATAGAGATTCAGTATCCAAGGCAAGAGGTCAGCACAATGCCCTCGACTTCAGCCCTGGGGCTGCAGGATGGTAGTTCCTGCTGACCAGACCCTCCTCACCTTTGGTGAGGGAAAGGCTTTCTGAGTGATAATATACAATTCACAGTAGAGGAGAGAGGGTTTTTTCCAATCCGTATTGAGATCACATAATTGCTTATGACAGAAAACATTACTTTCTACTCTGCAAACACACAGAGGAAAGCCGCGGTGCTTACCATAGCTCACCCGGCATTGTCTCGTCTCTGTGGCTCTCTGGATAAAGCTCAGGACAGGGCAGACGAAGAGCCAGGACTGCTTTGCTATCCATTCCCTTCACCTGCTTCAAATGCATTGTCTACAAAAAACATAAGCTAAGATTTTAGCCTTAAATTTTCACACTTCTCTAAAAAGGTGATTCCTTTTTGTTTTTTGCCAAGATGTAAGACAAGAGGGGCCTTTATTTATTCATCTCTTTTTATCCAGGAGAATAGCTGGGATGACTGTCCTCACATCCCAGGGAGTTATCTTTAGGTAATCAAATGAAAACAGTTAATTCCAAGCCTGCACGGCACCATGCTTCCTCCTTAATGGAAAGTAAACACAGCATCACTTTCCCAACATGTTTAAAGGAGAGGTCAGGTGAATCCAGCTCCTTACACCTGAGAAGGATGGAGAGCAGTCCCTGTCTTTCCTAGTTCTTACCAAACACGCACCTCATCATCTCTCAGATGTGCAGAAGAGAGCTGGGCATGGTGGCACAGGTCTGTCATCCTAGTACTTGGGAGGCTGAGACAGGAGAATTGCAGGTTTGAGGCCAGCCTCAGCAACATAGCCAGGCCCTCAGCAACTTAGTGAGACCCTGTTTCAAAATAAAAAAATAAAATAGGGCTGGAATTGTAGCTCAGAGATAGAATGCTCCCAGGTTCAATCCCCAGTACCCAAAAATAAAATAATACAAAGTGCAGAAGAAGTAGTGCCACACTGACTAACATTTTAAAATGCATTCTGGTTAAACTCAGAAGAGAAACCTGACAACTTCACTCCAACCCCTGTATCTTAAAAGAAAATGAAATTGATTTGAGTTGAGTCATTGCAGAAATCTGTTCTTGACTCAATCTGTTCAGATCGCAGATCCTCAGAATCACAAATAAAATATGTTTAATTTATAAATACCCTCCCAGAAAGCTCTGGGTTAAAAACCCTTTGGAACAAAGGCAAATCTATTTTAAAAACTCTCTAGGAAAAGAGTCCGCAGGGCACCTGAGTCATTTAACACCGAGTTAAGGAATCTCTCCTCGGCCTGTCCTGAATTCTTGCCAGTCAAATGTAATCCCATTACTTCGTGTCCATTCTGCCTTCTACATGGAAATGAACGCTGCCTCCCTCCACCCCTCTCTCTTATAATCCATAATCCTGTTCCTAAGCTTCTCTTCATGGCGCCGAATAATTCCAGCGTTTTCCAGTAGTTTTGCTGCCCCCCACTCCCCTCCCCCACACCACGCACACTTTCCAAACCCTCTTGTCTAGTCCGACAGTAATGGCGCCCCAGAGGTGACCATCTTCCCAATTATAAAACCCGACATCTAACCTCTTGAGAAATCTGACACAGGGTGAACTCAAGCAGTTGAATTTTCACTTTTAAGTCCATTTAGCAAATATTTATTCGGCCCGTTAAGTAAAAGAAAATGTGCTGGATCTAATGGGAGGCAGGAGGGGGAAGCCAGGGTTCCTAGCTTCAAGGACTATGAATCTGACCTCTGCAAATCACTACGTGAAGATCATGGTAGTGGTTCAAGGGATAGCGCGAGGGGAGGCTTCTGCCTTGTGATCTGCCAGAGGGTGGGTTTTTACAAGTTCTGCAGAAATTGGGTGGTGGGGCGAGGTGGAGCTGCAAATACCAGAGACAGTCCAAACTTGGGAAGAGCTCGATATTCCTCCATGCCTGCTGCTAATGGGGCACACGTTAGAGTTTCTGCTCTCTTTTCATTTCTAAGTCACTGGAGAAATAAGTGTACAAGGATTATAGGCCTGAATGTTCCAGGCAGAGAGCTGATAGGAGTCATAAATGTACTCAAGACATTCTCTGGCTTCATTTCTTATGATGGTCCAATCGAGAAGGAGGCTAAGGAGCATGTCTCTTTAACCAAATCCTTTTAGGACTGTGACTCTAACCCGAGGGGCCTTCAAATGAGATTTGGGGCTTTAAGCTTTAAGGACTCTGGCTGCAGGCTGGACTACCAAAATCGGAGGGGCCTAGGAATGTGACAGGAGGGCATGATTTCTGGGGCATGACAACTGGGGGTGGGATGTAAGGGAAACCTATAATATTTTACATTCCCCAACATTACCGCCCTTCAGAGAAGCCACATCCAGACCAAGGCCAAGAGAAGCAGGCTAGGCCTCTGTGTTCAGATGGTGGTATGGAAGCTAAGACATCACAGGGCAAGGAGGAAATGGTATCTGCTCCCTAGGTCCCAACTACCACCCTGAATAACACATTTAACCCAGTTGGTGAGTGCTAGGCAGGGAATTTGGACAAAGAGGCCTCACTCTGCGGCCTGAGTTTGGGTTGCAGGGTTCAGGACTCAAAGGAAACACACAGTGCTGATTTTAGTTCCAGCTGATTTTAGTTATGACATTTTTGCCCAAAATGGATAATGATCCTTGATTAAGATGTATAGATGTTTTTCATCACTCAAAGGAAGATACTTTTGATTCCATTCCATTTTATAGCCTTTGTGTGTGTGTGCTGGGGATTGAACCTGGAGCATTATACCTCTGAGCTATACCCCCAGCCCTATTTTATTTTTTATTTGAAAATAGGGTCTAGCTAAATTGCAGAGAACCTCGCCAAGTTGCTGAAGGTAGCTTTGAACCTGCCATCTTCTTGTCTCAGCCTCCCAAGTACTGGGATTACAGATGTGCATCACTATGCCCAGCTCATTTGACACTTTGTAAAATGCCCGATTAGATAATCTATTAATTTTTAACTATCTAATATATGAACAACCTTACCTCATGGTGGCAGAGCCTATGAATTCTTTACCTATGATTCTTTCAGTGTACATGGAATGCAGTTTGTAGAAATTGTGCTTGGACTAATGTCGCATCTATACACATAAGGAAGATTTCTTTGTTTTGATTTTTTTTTTCTTTTTCAGAATCTGATAGTGTTATGCTACTTTGTCCATATACACTAGTTAGCTTCTGTATTTTACTCTACTCAGGAACAAGTCATGTAGTAGGGACCCAGTGGTTCCTAAATATTTACTCTTTTTAAAGGGAGATTTAAGGGGTGGAAGAAAGCAAAGTTCTCACAAGTAAAACTGATATGGGAACCTTTTAAGGAGACCATTTTCCCTACTTCCTTTTGCTTTTCATTTCTTGATTTGGCTTATTTTTCATCCCAAATAATCAGTTCATGATTTATTTCTGAATTCATTTTTGTTTCTCTTTCTATAATTTCTGCTTATTAAATTTTCTTATCCTCCTGTTTTCTCATCTTTTTCTTCCTCTCATGAGCATGATGTTTAATTTACTTTTATTCATTGCTTAGAGAGACTACTCATATATATATTTAATGTACTATATCTAGTATTTCATTGTGCTTATAACTTCATTGTGGAGGTTGAACCTCGAGTCACTCTACCTCTGAGCTTCAACCCCAGTTCCATTTTTATTTTTTGTATTGAAACAGAGTCTAGCTGAGTTTCCCAGGCTGGCTTCAAACCTGTGATCCTTCTGTCTCAGTCACCACACCCAGTTTGATTTTCTATCTTAACCAAAATGTTGACTAACTTTTTATCACATTATTTTCTATATACCATATTTTTGTGCCTTACTACTTGTATAATTGTCTTTCTTTTTTAAATTTTCTCAAGTGATGAGAAAGGAAAATTTATAAAAGGCAGAAAAGCTAGACAGATGTGGTGACACACACCTGTAATCCCAGCATTTGGGAAGCTAAGATAGGAGGATCACAGGTTCAAGACCGGCCTCAGCAATGACTCTCATCAACCCCCAGAGACCCTGTTTCAATTTAAAAAAAAAAAAAATGGGTTCAGCCTAAGAGATAGTGCAAATAAATAAATACAGTAGAAAGTCTCTATTTATTCTAATGACCTAATTCAAAGGCTGTTTGCTTTTATTCTTTTTATACTTTTATTGGTACAGTGTAATTATTCATTGTAGTTAGATTCAAGTGATACACACATCACTCGATGTATTTCCCTTCCTATGCCTTTCCTCCACCCCCATTTCTCCTTCTTCATACATGTTAGATCGGTAGTGAAACCTTCTTGTATGAACATAAACTTATTTGAACTGTTCCCTTCTTCAATTCTTGTTTCTCTCCTCCCCACCTCCCCCCCCCCAGAATCCCTTTCTACTATTCTACTCTTTTCTCTCCTCGTTTGACTGAAGTCTCTTTCGTTTCCTATTTTCTCTTTAGCTGCCACCTATAAGAGAAAACATTTGGCCCTTGACTTTCTGAGACTGGCTGATCTCACTTAGCACAATATTCTCCATTTCCATTCATTTTTTCTACAAATGACATATTTTGTTCTTTATGGCTGAGTAAAATTCTGCTGTGTGCATGGACCACATTTTCATTATCTATTCCTCAGTGGACAGACACCTAGGTTGGTTCCATAACTTGGCTATTGTGAATTGTGCTGCCCTAAATATGGGTATGCATGTATCGCTGTAGTATTCTAACTTCAGTTCCTTTGGAGAGATACCAAGGAGTTAAGAGTAGAGCTGGGACACACGGTAGTCCCATTCCTAGTCTTCTGAGGAACCTCCAGGCTGATCTCCAAACTGGCGGTACTAATTCACAATCTCACCAACTGGTGTGCATGTACACTGAGAAATCTTACTTTTCCTCACCCCGATCCACCCCTTCTTCTTTGTATAATATAGAATTCAAGGCTCTGCTTAGTGTTACTTTGTTTTTCCTATTATAAAACTGTCAGTTTCTCTAACTTCTTTCAAAAATTATTTTTCACATGCATATTTACTTTTGGAGCTCTTTAAATAACTATTACTTGGGTGTAAACCTATGAGTTTAACTTAATCATTCATAGCTATCCTTTTACACTTTGACCTTTCCACACCCAAGTCCTTGCCTTTGATTCATCCCGCTTATCACCAGAATATATTTACATAAATTTTCAGAACTGGTACATGGGTGGCATATTTTCAGAGATCTTGAGTGTCCAAGTAAGACTTACTGTTGCCTTAAAATCCAAAAGCCATCTGGCTATGTGCAGAATTCATGAGTAACCACCTATTTCCTTCAGAAAAAAAAAAAAATTAAGACTTCATTTTCATTCTGGATATTGCAGACTGAGAAAGAGAAGTTTGGCAAAGGAGACCGGCTTTTATTAAAAAAGCGAAATATTTCCTACTTCTACCGCTAGCCAAAGATTATTAAAATTAGACAAAAGTAAACCAACCATGCAGATTGAACATAATAAAACATGTTCACATAGACCTCAGATCTTTCCTTTACTTAGAGAAAATAAAAGTTGAGAGTTATCTAAATTCCTAATCTGATTTTTTGATGAGAATGTTCCACTTTAATCTTGGCATTTTAAAAGTCTCCACATGTATATAGATATGTATCTTATTCTTTCTAGAACACAGATACTTCTCCTGTTGATTTGGTTTTCCTTATTTCAGAAAAGTGTTAACTAATTTTTTTTTCTATTTTAAGATAACATTAATTGTACCTGGGTGTGGTTATGCACACCTACAATTCTAGTACTTGGAAGGCTGAGACAGGAGGATCACAAGTTTGTGACCAATCTCAGCAACTTATCAAGGCCCTCTGCAAGTTAGAAAGAGCCTGTTTCAAAATAAAAAATAAAGCTGGAGTGTAGGTCAGAGGTAGAACACCCATGGGACTATTCCCTAGTACCATTTTTTTTTTAATTTAAGAAAAGATAATGATTGTAATAACCTAGTTGATTTAATTATACATGTCTATACATATATACATGTGTATACATATCTGTGTCTGCATATGTTGTGTGTATATATGTAGCATATATTTTATGTGTAGGTATGTATTTTATATATGAATGTACATAAATGTATAAATGTATTTAAATATATTTTGTGTATTTTGCACACACACATATATTACAAATCAATGAGAAGAAAACTTCCTGCTTTCATGACTATTAAAATGACTGTGTGGGAGAGGGAAACCCCTCAGCATCGTGGAGATTGTATTGCATATCAGTTTTGGTTTTTTCTTCCTGTCTGGTTTCTTTCTTGGGTATGTAGATTTGCAATAGATTGAATCACCAGGTTTTTTAAAAAAAATTTTCATCATTTTCGCTATAATTCCTTCCACATTACTGTGCTTTTTCACACTGTCAACTCTGGACTGGACACGCATCGCCTTGAATACACCTTTGCATTTGCTCAGGAACATTTCTAACTGTTTCCTCACATGCATTTCTTCTCTATCAACTTCCTTCTTGGCCAAATCCCTTCCTCTCTCATGTTTAAATCTCTTATTTCTTAACATCTATGATGCTTCCTTGCAATTTTAAGAGTACGTAAAGTTTCATAGCCTATAGTTGAACATGATGCTGATCATGGTGGTGAGGAAGAGGACCATGATGGCAGATACTGTATGGAGACTACCTTTGTTGCAAGAGCATTTTGTGTGTTAATGCATGTAATCTTCACATGGTGCTGCATCCTCTCCATTTCACAGGAGAGGAACTTTCCACAGATGAAGAGCTAGGAATTTAGCCCAGAAATGTGGTTCCCAACTCCACACACTTAACCATGAAATTAAAATGATGGGTGCCACATTGTATGAAGTGTACTTACATTGCCTCTATGGGAAAATGGATTCTTTCTTTTATGCTAATGGTGTGTGTGTGTGTGTGTGTGTGTGTGTGTGTGTGTGTGTGTGTGTTTACTAGGGATTTAAACCAGGGGCATTCTACCTCTGAGCTATACCCCCAGCCTGATTTTATTTTTTATATATTTTATTATTTTATATATTTTATTTTTTTTGAAAGAGTCTCACTAAGTTGCTGAGGCTGGTTTTGAACCTACGATCCTCCTGTCTCAGTCTCCCAAGAACTAGGATTGCAAGCATGCACCATCACGCCCAATTTGTGCTAATGCTGTTTTAAAATGTTGGTCTGATGAGACCACTTAACATGAGTTCTACCCTCCTAGTAGATTTTTAAGTGTACCATACACCATTGCTATCTACAGGCATGGTGTTTTACGGTAGATCGCTGGAACTTCTTCATCTTGCAGAGCTGACATTTTATACCTGTTGATTTCAAAAGGAAATCTCATGCTATATGACAACGTAGATGAATCTTGAGAACATTATACTAAGTAAAGTAGGCTGGTCACAGGAGGACAAAGACTGCAGCTTCCACTCATGTGAGACTCTAATGCTTCTTTTCATAGACCCCCACATTATATTTTTGTTCTTTATTCCAATTTTGGGGGGTTAGTTGTTTTTTGGTTTGTTTGAGGGATTGAACCCAGGACCTCGTACATGCTAGGCAAGTGGTCTACCACTGAGCTATATCTCCAGCCCTTTATCCTAATTCTTAAACAAAGAAAGACTTGTCTATAGCAGCAGCATTTGTCTGCTGACAGATTTGTGTCCTCTTAGAGTTATCTGATGTTGCTAGAATTCTTTTCTCCGATCTGAAGCTTGAAAGCAAGTTGTCCTGCATGCATTATACAAAATTCCCACTGCCCCACCGTTCTTTATCTCATGTTGACTTAACTGAGTTTTAGAAGTCTAGGAATGAAGCTGGACAATGGTGGTACATGCCTGTAATCCCAGTACTTGGGAGGCTGCAACAGGAGGATCGCAGCTTAGAGGCCAGCCTCAGCAATTTAGCAAGGCCCTCCAAAACTTAGACCCTCTTTCAAAATAAAATAAGATTGAGGATGTAGCTCAAAGGTAGAATGCCTTTCGGTTCAATCCCTAGTACCACCAAAAAATAAAATATAGAAATATATGCATGACTGGTTGTTATTCCTTTTTCAATATGATCTAACCTATTTTGCAGTTGGGGAAAAACTCTCCCAAACATTAGTAACATTTACAATCGATAACTTTTGTATCTAGTGCCACTGTAGGTTTGCATCTTTTAATATGTTTTTAAGGACATGCAAGAGAAGCATGCATATAGTGAGTTGCCCATCACAGCTCTGAAGAATGCGATTGCTGCTACATCCGGGTATTTGGCTGCTTTCCCCACTTCCCACAGGGCGCTGTCTCCACTGTTGCCATTGCTCTTGGCTTGCACCTCAGTGCTCCTGCCTTAGGTCTCCTCTCATAAAATGAAACAATTAGCCAAGAAGTGAAGTTTAAAGAAAAAAGAAAAACTCCAGGAGACAAGGAAGGGGGAAAGAAGAAAGATAGCTGGGCATGGTGGTACACACCTGTAATCCCAGTACCTGGGAGGCTGAGACAGGATTGCAGGTTTGTGGCCAGCCTTAGCAACTCAGTGAGACCCTCAGTAACTTAGTGAGACCCTGATTCAAAACAAAATTAAAATAATAGGGCTGGGAGTGTAGCTTAGAGGTAGAACAACTCTAGGTTCAATCTCCAGTACCACACACACACACACACACACACACACACACACACACACACACACGAAGAAGGAGGAGGAAGAAGAAGAAGAAAGGAGGAAGAGGAGGAGGAGGAAGAAGAAAGGAGGAAGAGAAGGAGGAGGAGGAGGAGGAGGAGGAGGAGGAGGAGGAGGAGGAGGAGACCACAGAAAGAATCCTAGGAGTAGCCCCAGTCTTGCCTAAGTTTCCATAGAATAGCAGAATTGAAAGGTAGCCTCCCTCACACTGTTTTCTGAAGTTCATCTCCACCCTGTCTTTACTTGACCGCAAAGGGAACGTGCTGCTGTCACACGATTACTTCCCTGAACAGGGAGAGACATTCACATTGGTTTGATTCTCATTTGTGGCTAGGAAAATGTACCCTCTCTTCCTCATGAAATCCAGTTCATTACAAGGAAAATCCCGCTGCTAACATGATCACATTGAATTATCCCATTGGGTTTTATTGTTCTAAAAAGCAATTCCTTCATTGAGGAGGAAACTATAATGAGTTAAGAGGGAAAGAATGTGATACTCAGTGACGAGGAAGACGCATGTGAATTTTCTCCCTGGAGGTTTTCTTGTGACTTGGACCCATGATATGTAAAGTGCATTTTTACTAGTCTGCTGTTATTATTTTATTATTCTATTACTCCGAATTTTAAGACATTGAATAATAGCCAGCAGATGCTGGGTATGCTGCTAGTGTTGGACCCTTTGCATGCCTCCTAATGCAGCCTCACGCGGGCTCCATACCCTCCCTCTGTGATCTTTCTTGACTATAGAATAAAGCTCATTTCCCCCCACTTTGTAAGCTCTGGGTAGTAGGGGATGGCAAATGTGTTCAGATGTGCTCGTGGACATTGTTCTTGTCTCATGAAGTGTTTGTTCTATACCTCTTATACTTCTTAATTAAGATCAGATAGCATTGGGAGTAAAAATAACACACATTTTACTTTCATTTTATCATATTTTAACAGGCCATTATGAGATATACATTCCCTCGTTCACATATAACATGCATAGCTATCTAACTCTCCGCGAGTAATATCTTCATAAAGTTTTGCCAACTTAAGTTCTGGCTATAGGAGCCAACATATATATATGCATATGTATATGTCATATATATGTATATATGTCATATGTATGTGTGTAACATACATATATGTACATATATATAATCTCACACACATACACATATATATACATATATATGCATACATATGTCTGTGTATATATATATATATATGCTAAAAATCGGTAGAACAACGAGACTATATGCTAACTGAGCTTTATCATATTTGTTTCTCCCTTTAAATTTTTCCCTCCAGAAGTTGAGCCTTCCAGAAATTAGATTTGAAAAGCACAGCATTTATGATGTTCCGAAAGCGTGTATCCTGCATTATAAGGGGGAAAGATGTTTTATTCAAGCATTACGTAGTGTTGAGATGGCGCAGCATCTAACCGATCCCTAGTTGAGATATGTGCTCCCTGCATAAACTGCACTCTGTGTTTTTTCTATGTTACAAGTAGTTTTTGTGACTGTGGCTGTGGCTGCTGCTCCTGCAGCTGAGAATGGCATTTTAGATGGTACTGAATTAAATGTAGCTCTCTGCTCCTTCTGATGCGTCATTCACGAGGTCCCTGGTAGGCCAGGGTGACACTGTGACAGGAAGAACCTCTATTATCAATGCGATTGCTGGTCCCATCTGCTGCGGCTGAGATGACACTGTGTTCTGGGGTGTCTGTGAGAAACTCCTCTCCAGGAAAGAGGTGGAGGTGAAGGATGGGTTAAACCATATCCAGCTGCTGGTCTTTGGCCAGCTTCCATCTTCCCCAATGGTGACTTCATATGGTTCAGCCTGACACGTTGTCCTCCAGCTACTAGGGTTGAGGAAATGATATGGGCGGCCTTCTCATTATGACTGTCCTCCTCCTCTTCCTCCTCCTCCTCCTCCTCCTCCTCCTCCGCCTCCGCTTCCTTCTTCTCCTCTTCTTCCTTCTCCTCTTCCTCCACCTCTACCTCCTCCTCCTACCCCTCCACCTCTTCCTCCTCTTCCCCCTCCACTTCCTCCTCCCTTCTTTATCTTCTCCTCTGTCTTCCTCCTCCTCCCCATCCTCTCCTTCCTCCTCCTCCTCTCCCTCCTCCTCCTCCTCCTCCTCCTCCCTTCTTTATCTTCTCCTCTGTCTTTCTCCTCTTCCCCATACTCCCTTCTTCTCCCCCTCCTCCTTCTCCCCCTCCTCCTCTTCCTCCTCCTCCTCCTCCCTTCTTCTTTACCTTCTGTCTTCCTCTTCCTCCCCATCTCTCCTTCCTCCTCCTTCACCTTCTCCTCTCCTCCTCCCTCTCTTCTCCCCCCCCTCCTCTCCATCTCCTCTTCCTTCTCGTCAGGAGCTATTTGGGAATATGACTCCCCAATCCCCAAGGCACTCCACACTCTTGGTTCCCACTCCCTTTATTTCCCTCTATGGCAGGATAGGGAAAGCACAGTGCTGACAAAAAGCCACCCTGACCGGCCAAGTCAACAGTCACCTCCAAGGTCCTTTTCCAGTTTCAAAGCTCAGGAACAGTGAGTCCACAATGAATAACTGTAACTGTATTAGCGTTTCCTGAGAGCCGGAGCCCTGGATCTGCCAGCGGCTGGCCAGCCAGCGTCAGCATGGACGGGGACACCTAAAGGGGACACCGGAGGTTCCCCCCCAGTTCTGAACTTCCCCACTGCCCATCGCTAGCACTGCCATGCTTTGAAATGTGGAGGGTCAGGGTCTCAATTCACACAGACCTGAATGGCATTGTCTTTCAGATTCCCCTAATTCTTACATCATTATACACAAGAAGGTAAAGACCCCACCCTGAGTGTGGCTTTTAAGACTATGAACGGAGCTTATCCTACCCTTTGGGGATTGATTTGATTTTTGTGATACTGGGGATTGAATCCAGAGGCATTCTACCTCTGAATTATGCTCCCAGCCTTTGTATACATTTTTTTAAATTTTAAAACAGTATCTTGCTAAGTTAGTGCACTGGCCTCAAATCTGTGATCCTGATCCTCCTTTTTCCACTTCCCAAGTCCTGGGATTACAGGCGTGCATCGCTGCACCCAGCTCCTTTATGTATTTTATATGTGCTACTCTATTGCCTACCTACACTCTCAACACACACTCATATGTGCAGGCATGTACACACACACACACACACACACACACACACACACACACACATACACACGCTCTGCTTTAAATACCTTTTGTCTTCTTACCATTCCTAGAACATGTCTTGTATTTCCATGACTACAACTGTTTATTCACACTGCTTTCCTGAACTTGAGGAAATCTAAGCAAACCAGGCCCAGAAGAAGTTCTGTTTTCTTTTGAATGTTGCCCAATAAAAATCAGCCCTCCCAGCCTTTGCATTTATACACAGAACTACTGCGTATGACTTTGGTGGGTGCGTCAACAATGATCATAGGTATGGGTGTATCTCTAGTTTAGTCATTGTTGCATTCTTAACCCATGGGGCAGAATCTGGTATGCGATGTGTGCTAGGTGATTCTTAACATTAAATGACAAGTCTTTACAGAATCCATGTAGCTGCCTGCTTCACACTAAGGTATATGTTAAAAGAAAACTGTTTTCTATGAATGCTAAACAATGAAGTGAAAAACACAGATATGAATGGTAGGTGCTTATTCTTAAAAACTATGCAAGATATCGTAAATACAGTTCCAGTCTGAATCTGCTGAATCTGGCATCTAGTCTTTGAATTGGCAGGAAACCAGCAGAGGCAAGAATTTCATTGTGATGAAGCATATAATAAGCCTCATCTGACTTTTGGAAATTGACAGAAGTATTACATGAAAGACACAGCCAGGTGTGGTAGCACAGGCCTGTAATTTCAGTATCTGAGAGGCTAAGACAGAAGGATCACAGGTTTAAAGCCAGCTTCAGCAAAGTAGCAAGACACTTAACAAACTACTAAGAACCTGTTTCAAAAAGGAACAACAATTAAAAGGAGGTGGGAGCTGGGCAGAGTGGCATACTCCTGTAATCTCAGTACTTGGGAGGCTGAGACAGGAGGATCCCAGGTTTGCAGCCAGCCGCAGCAACTTAGTGAGGCCCTCTGCAACTTAGTAAGACCCTGCTTAAAAATAAAATAGGGTTGGACATAACTCTCAGAGTTGTAATGCCCTTGGTTTCAACCTCCAGGACCACATTTAAAAAAATGCAAACTCAACCAAAGAGCAATTTTTTAAAAATCATGAATATGGCTCCAGAATCATCTGGGAAGCAAAATAGAAAATCTTATGTATTACTTTCCTATTTGTGATGTAACAAACTTAGTGGCTTCAAACAGCATTAACTTATTATCCTGTAGCTCTGGAGGCTCTGGAGGAGGATTCACCTCCAGTGTCTAGAGGCCGCCTCTATTTCTTGGCTCCTGCCTCCTTCCTCCATTTTTAAAGCCAGCAGGGCGTCATCTTCCAGTCTCTCTTTTTCTTTGACCTCTGTTTCCTTCATCACATCTCCGCCTCTTACTCTCTTTCTTCTGCCTCCCTCTTTCCCTGGTAAATATTCTTATGACTACCTTGGCCCACCTGGATAATTCAGGATACTCCCCCACCTCAATCTCCCCAACTTAATTACATCCGCAAAGTCCCTTTTACCACATACAGTGAGTGACATATTCACAAGTTGCAGAATTGAGACATGGACATCTTTAGAGCACCATAATTAATTCTCCTCGTAGTATCTCATGATAGAAGAAAGAACTGAGCCTTCTCCATACATTCTAATGCTCTGGACAGATGGTCTTTTATATTTTTAAATCAGTGTTCTTTCCAAGATCATCTCCCTCCCTCCTTTCCGCCCTTCTTCCCTCTTTTTTTAGGTATCTATTGAATCTCTATTGAAGATCAGGAACTTCTTGTAACCCAGGTTACTGGTCCTGATAGAAGCCACTTGGCCATCTCTCTCCTCCTTGTTCCTTTAAGACAAAGTTATTGGTTTAAGACTCACTCAATAGCCTTTCAAAACATAAGGTAATTTATGAACCTTTCATAAACAAGTTTGAGCATCATTATTTTAGAACATTTATTGATCGCTTAAACATCCAGAAGATGAGCAAAGTATTGCTGGAAATATTGTCCTCTTGATACTTACACTTCCTGACAGATAAGACTGTTGCGAAGAAAAGTCTTGACAACAGAACAAGTGCTGAACATGTATGTGCATTTAAAAAAGTAAATGAGTAATGTGCTGACATTATTTATAATCTATTTGTGGTGTACCAAGCAAAGGACTGTCACAGGAATTGCATCTCTAGACAGGGTGGGATCGGGGGGGGGGGGAGATTTTTGTGTGGGTATCACAGCTCCCTGAATTTGCAGTTGAGAATGGAGACTTTGGCAGCCTCTCTTAAGCTTTAAACTCCCTGTGGCCAGATCTAAAATAACCAGGGATTGGCAGAGGCCTGGAGCTAGCTGTTCCTTCCCAGATTCATAGCATTGTTAGGTTTTTTTAAATTGTTTTTTCTTAGACTCCCCTTGTGGAATGTGGAATGCCAATCCAACTTGCAAAGCCATCTGATACGCGCACATCATCCAGTAAGCATTTCTGACAGTCAGCATCACTGTGCATCTTTTTTATCACCCTCCTTTTTAGAAGGCATCACAGATAGCACACGAAGTTCAACTGTGGTTAATAGGAGTCTTCCACCATTGACTTCGCCGGGTTCCAACCTACTAGGAAAAAAAAAAAGGTGGCTCTTGATAAATCTTTAATGATAAGAGCTGTGTTATGTAAGTGGTTTGGGCAGGCATTCTGGTGCATGTTTTTATGATAGGGTGGGAGTTTACAAAGTTCAGTGAAGTCACTAGGCCTCTTGTCTGATTGATTTTGCTTTTGTGGAGCAAGAATAACAAATACTGATAGGACTGAAACTCATGAGCCCATGACAGAGATGATCTGGTTGGCTGCTCATTATATATATATATTATATATATATTATATATATATTTCTATAACCATGTCCAGATTATTATACATGCTTCAAAAAGATTTTTCTAGGTGTCCTTTTATTATTCTTTCCTATAATTGAATGCACCAAAACTTCTGATGGAAAACAACATTGAAAAATGAAAGTCATCATTGGTGCATATTTGTGATCCCAGTACTTGGGAGGCTGAGACAGGAGGATCACAGGTTCATGGCCAACCTCAGCAACTGAGTGAGGCTCTCTGCAAATTAGTGAGACCCTGTTTCAGAATAGAAAATAAAATAAGGCTGGGGTGGAGCACAGAGGTAGAATGTACCTGGGTTCGATCCCCTGTGCCCAGTACCAAAAAAAAAAAAAAAAAAGCAAACAGAGTTGTTCTGGGTAGACATTCAGCTGTGTGTACAGGGACAGTTTAGTCTATCAAGTTGAACATGTATATAATATATAGATAATATGGGCAAGTCCCCTCGCCAGGCATGGTGGCGCACGCTTGTAATCCCAGCATTCAGGAGGCTGAGACTAGAGGATCTGGGTTCGAGGCCAGCCTCAGCTACCTAGTGAGGCACTCCACAACTTAGTGAGACCTGGTTTCAAAATAAAGAATAAAAAATAGGGCTGGGGGTATAGCTTGGAGGTAGAATGCCCCTGAGTACCACAAAAAAAAAAATGGGCAAGTGATTTAGGGTTATGAAGTTTCGAAATGATGAGAGATTTAAATGAGGAAAAACACAGTGGGCTTGATCAGAAGAGCTATGAAGAACATATACGTTCCTTGAAGGCATGGCTTGCCTACTGGAGATGTTCTGAAGGGAATTTAATTGTGCAAGCAAGGTATTGAGGGGCACCCAGCAGACTTCCCTGCAGATTGAATTCTCTTAGGGGAAGAACTGGAGGAGCAGGTTCATTTCCCACCACAAGTATGAGCATGGCTAAAGATTGCCATTGGGATATAGAAGGGCATGCAATCATGAGAGCCAATTAGATCAATGGCTTTGGATCTTTCTAAAGGTAATAAGTAGAGAGTGGAAGCTTTTATTGTACATCAGATAATTCTTGTGTGTAAAGAGCAAAGCAAAGCTCAGCCTGCCCAACCTCCTTCATCAACTCTTACTTGTCTTCGCTGGACCTGGGACCAAAGGCACATGGGAACATCTGCATCCCCCAAACTTGAACTTGTTTGTACCTCCTTGGCTTCTCTGGAGCTATTCCTTCTGCCTGCCTGACACAGCCCACCATCGTGGAAAGCAACCTAGAGTTCCCCTCTCTCAGTAAACGTCCTACCTACCCATCCTTCCTGGTGACTTCCTGGTTGTCTCCCAAGACCAAAGAGTCACTACCAAAATGAATGAGTAACTCTTTCCTGAAGCCCTGGAGCACATTGTACATTTTTCTTTTAGTATCGATTCACTGTTATTTCTCTCCAGTATGGGCTATCTCCCCTGTAGCAGGTGAGTTTCTTAGGGAGGAGACCATATCACTTTCATCATTGCATTCCTGCCCTGCTGTGTGCAAACAAATCATTGACCCTCAGTAAGTGCTTATTAAATAATAAATAATTAGCTGGGCATAGTGGCGCATGCCTATAATCTCAGTACTTGTGAGACTGAGGCTGGAGGATCACAGGTTTGAGCTTAACCTGAGCAACTTAGTGAGGCCCTCTATAACTTAGTGAGACCCTGTATCAAAGGAAAAAAATACAGCTGGGGGTATGGCTCAGAGGTAGAATGTTCCTGAGTTCAATCCCCAGTACCCCCCCCCCCACAAAATAAGGAAACAAGTAAATAAGTAAATAATTGAATGAATTTGTACCCAGAGAAAAGACACCATCCAGTCAAAGGAACAGCCCATCACCCCCCTCCTTCTCCTCCTCCTCTCCCTCCTACTTCTTTTTATCTAGTCGAAGAATGTAAAATTCTTAATATAAAGCCCTTCTCTAACGAAGAAAGCAGAAAAAGGTTGTGAAACTTAAAATCCTCTAATATAAGATGTTCATGTGGGTAGATCCAACAGAGAAGAAACTAAGCCGCAGGGATTTTTACTCTGAAATCCATGGATTTGCTTTCTTGTTGTTTTCACCTTTTCCCAGTAATTCCATGAGATGGAGGCATTTTGCAGGGGTTAATCTACACATAATGAAGTTTCAAAGAGATCATATACTGTACTCCACTTATGGGGCATTGAGGTTTTTCTTTTCTAGACAGCATAGTACAAAAGTGATAAATAAGCTGATGTTTATCTCTGCAAGTAATACCTCCCCCCCCCATACCAAGCAAGTGTGTATTATTGTGAGTAGTTTCTTCATTAAAATCAGAGGTTTTGTGTGTCCTCTCTCAGGACTAGAAAATATCTGATAATCCAAAGCCTGCAATATCCAGGTGAAAAGTTTTATTTTGGAAGACCTCTGGTGGTCTCTGAGCCATGTCAGTCTGTCCTTTTATTTCTAATAGAAGTAATGGACTGCTAGGTGTGGTGGCACATGCCTGTAATCCCAGTACATGGGAGGCTGATACAGGAGGATTGCAGGTTCATGACCAGCTTCAGTAACTTAGTGAGGCGCTCTGCAATTTAGTGAGACCCTGTTTCAAAATTAAAAGTTAAGCTGGGTGTGGTGGCACATGCTTATAATCCCAATACTTGGGAGGCTGAGACCAGAGGATCTGGGTTTGAGGCCAGCCTCAGCTACTTAGTGAGGCCCTCCAGAACTTAGTGAGGCCCTGTTTCAAAATAAAGAATAAAAAATAGAACTGGGGGTATAACTGAGAGGTAGAATGCACCTGAATTCAATCCCCAGTACAAAAAAAAAAGTTACATAGGGCTTGAGGTATAGCTCTGAGATAGAATAATTCTGGGTTCAGACCCCAGTACCACAACAAAAGGAAGAGAAGGAAGAGGAGGAGGAGGAGAAAGGGGAGGAGGAAAAGGAGGAGGAGGAGGAGGAGGAGGAGGAGGAGGAGGAGGAGGAGGAGGAGGAGGAGGAGGAGGAGGAGGAAGAAAAGGAGAAGAAAGAGGAAGAGGAGGAGGAGGAGGAGGAAAAGGAGAAGAAAGAGGAAGAGGAGGAGGAGGAGGAGGAGGAGGAGGAGGAGGAAGCAGTTGTAGTAATAATGGACAAATGTTCAGACCTCACCTGAGCTTGGGCACTGATATTAAGAACTGAGTTTAGCCACCTCTGATCAGGCCCCTGCTGGCCAAGAAAGCATGAAGCATCCCTCCCCTCTTGGAGGAGTCCTCAGCAGAATGGTCCACCAACACGACCCAATTTAAACTCTAGTTATGATTCTAAGAAACCTAAGTAGCTCACACTGGAGGAAGACCTGTCTTCCTTGGAGAGTGTGCAGTCATTTCTGTGCATCATAAGTTGGGGGCAGTTACAGCTAGGAGAGTCCTGTGTGAATGTTGGTCAACTTTAAACTTAGTCTTCTAAGATCCAAAGTATGCAGATTGCTGATATGTAAAAAATGAGGCTGCTGGGCGTGGTGGTGCACTGGGAGGCTGAGAGTGGAGGATCACAGGTTCAAAGCCAGCCTCAGCAACTTAGTGAGACCCTGTTACCAAAATAAAAAATAAATAGGGCTGGGAGTATAGCTTGGAGGTAGGATAGGATGTCCCTGGGTTTAATCCTTAGCAACACACACATACATACACACACACACACACACACACACACACACACACACACACACAATGAGGTCAAACTCACTAGGGGTTCTCCCCAAACTCCAGCCAATGATACAACTGTAGTGTCATATGGATATGGTAAGAACTCGTGACTCTTCTCTCTCTAGTTCAAAATGAGAGTAAAATCAATAGCCAAAGAGAATGAGAATGACACGTCAAATCTGAAGAAGATCTAAACAACTGTTGTCCACATTCCTAGAAATCTCTCGCTTTTCCTTGTGGCTTTATATCTAGGCATAGATTGCGCACGGGTGACGTGGCCACATCACAGATAGTGGAGTATGTAGGAAAAGACCACACAGATTTGGGGTTTGAGGTCATGAGAGTGTGTATCCCTTCTGTGGCTTCCAAACCACAGCATTGAGGCCAACTTACAACTTCTGAGCTGCAGAAAAGGTTGCAAAAAAGAGCACTTTGTAAAATGAAAGCCAAAATATGCAGTTCAGCTGTTCATTATTACAACTAATTCCTTAGAATGGTGTTTGATAGTTTTACTGATTATTTCACCCAGTCTGATTAATATGAATGTAATCCTGTCTGTTTGCGTGTTATTTTTTCATGGGGACGCCCTACTTTAGAAGCACTAAGCCCCTCTCTGCCTTGGACGGTAGGATGTTTACTGACGGAGGTGTGCAAGGAGGTGCCTTCTGTTTCCACAGCAGAGGAAGAAAAGGAAAATGATTTGAGAGTAGGGAAGCTCAATATTCATTGTGGTTTTTTTTTCTCTTTTGTTTTAAATTATTTCCAAAAATATCAAACATGGATGCTTTAAGAGCAAATGTAAATAATTTTTTGATTACTCACATATTTTTCCCATACAGTAGTGTGAATAGCTGTGAATAGACTGTTAGCCCTCTCAGATATAAATCCTTCCACAGAGGGTCATCTGGGGAACTAGCAGTACTTTAATCCTGTAGTCAAACTCCATGGAAGACCTGCTATTTTTTTTTTTCTGTAAAACAGGTTTGAAGACATAACTGTTAGTTTGGAGCATGAAAAAATATAAAGTATTTCTCCTTCATCAATAATAATAAAATAGGCACATTTTTATACATTTTTTTTTGCAATATTGGGGATTGAACCCAGTGGCATTCTACCTCTGAGCTATACCCCTGCCCTTCTTATTTTTTTTTTGTTTTGAAACAGGGTCTCACTAGGTTGCTGAGAGTCTTGCTACTTCTGAGACTGTCCTCAAACCTGCAATTCTCCCGCCTCAGCCTCCCAAGTACCAAGATTACAGGCGTGCACCACTGCACCTGGCTAAAATAGGCACATGCACTGAATTTCTTCCAGGTACCACATGTAGTACTGGGTACTTACATACATTCTCTCATGTCCCTGCACCCTGACAACAACCTGTGTCATATTTCCCATTTTTTCGATGGACAAACAGCAGCTCCGATGGCTGGCACAACGTGGTCAGCTTTTGAGAGGCAGAGCTGAACTTCAACCGAGACGTGACTTCAGGCCTCAGCGCATTCCTCTACTTAGCAGCTCTGCTTCTGGGTTTATTAGCTACGTGTGCACGCCACTCGGCTGATAGAACAGCAGGCTTTGAGGTCAGATCACCTCTGGCTTCGAGTCTCAATCCTGTCACTTATTACCTCTGTGATCTTGGAAGCGTCTGTTAATCACTCTAAGTCCATTGTGTTCCTGTGCAGTGTTGTTAATATCGGGCCATCAATCCTCATAGGATCACGGGGACAGGCCAAATAACACAATATAAACTGAGTGCTAGACAAATATAAGGTCTTATGACTATTCCCTCTTGGGCAGTATTGTTTGCAAGACGAGTTCTTAAAAAATATGTTTGTTTCCTTGTTTGTTTGGTTTTTGGTACTGGGCATTAAACCCAGGCGAGTTCTACCTCCAAACTACACCCCCAGCCCTATTTTATTTTTTTATTTGGAAATAGGGTCTTGCTAGGTTGCCGGGAGTCTCACCAAGTTGCTGAGGCTGTCCTCGAACATGCCTTCCTCCTGTCACAATCTCCCAAGTACTAGAATTACCGAGCATGTGGTACCTCGTCCAGCCAATATGTTTGTTTTAAAGGTTTTATGTTATTCTAAGACATGGGCTTTCATCAAGTATCATAAGCCATGATATGCAGTAAAATCTTTAATTAGAAGCCAGGCATGGTGGCACAAGCTTGTAATCCCAGCATTTGGAAGGCTGAGACTGGAGGATCCGGGTTCGTGGCCAACCTTAGCTGCTTAGTGAGGCCCTCCACAATTTAGTGAGACCCTGTTTCAAAATAAAGAATAAAAAATAGGGCTGGGGCTGTAGTTCAGAGGTAGAATGCCCCCAAGTTCCATCCCCAGTACTGGAAAAAAAAAAAAAAAAACTTTAATTAGAGCCCAAATTAATAGAAAGTCTTAATTATCTACATTATTTTTTTTGTTTGTTTGTTTTTTTTGGGTTTTTTTGTGGCTGTCTTGAACTCTACTTTTGAGAGCAAGACACAACTGGTAAGAAAAGAAGTGAAAGGGCATGAATTTGCTAACCATACAAACATCTAGAATATTTTTAGGGTCAGAGTCAGAGACTGAGCAGGAGTCTTCCCTAGGGACCACAGATGTTAAGTCTATAATCACTTACCCACTTACAAGCATGGACTCGGGTTCCTGGGACTCGGCCCTCCAGTCTTTCCATGTCTTCCACCGAAACCTGCCAACATTTCAACATCTCCTGGGCCTGATGTTGAGCACACATTGGTAATCAGAATGGGAACTCTTCAGATCCATCCATGTGGGGCGTACCACGTGGATATAATAACTAACATAAGAATGTTGCCATAGACTGTGCCAGAACACAGTGAGTTCTTCACTTTTAAGAGGGTTTCAAACCTAAATGCTAGAAACTATAATCTCAGAGTATCAGAGTGTTCTACTATCCAATCATTCTCATGAAATTTTTTTGTTATTTGCCTCATACAGTAATGGCCAAATATGTTCTGATTATAATTTGAACTGTGTGGGACCTATAATGAATGTAGACAGCTAGTAGTTCCCCTGTTCTGCCATCAGGCTTTATGGGGTGTTCTAATTCAGAGGGAGACTGGCCAGGTTGCTCCTGGGTTTTATAAAGCTTTCCTGGAAAAGGGTATTGGATATCAATATAGAAAGTAAAAAGCAGCTGGGTGAGCTGGTGCATGCCTGTAATCCCAGTACTACTTGGGAGGCTGAGACAGGAGGATTGCAGGTTGGCAGTCAGCCTCAGCAACTTAGCAAGGCCCTCTACAACACAGTGAGACCTTCCTTTAAAAAAAAAAAAGATAAATCAGGTGTGGTAGCACATGACACATCTGTAATCCCAATACTTGGGAAGCTGGGACAGGAGGATTACAAGTTTGCAGCCAGCCTCAGCAACTTCAGGAAGCCCTCTGCATCTTGCAACTTAGTGAGACCCTGTCTCAAAATAAAAAATAAAGTCATGCTGTGGGTATAACTCAGGGGCAGAACACCCTTGATTCAATCTGCAGTACCACAAAAAATAAAATAAACTAGGGATAGGGGTGGGACACAGAGGTAGAATGCCCCTTGGTTGAATCCCCAATAGCAGAAGAAAGAAGGAAAGAAGGAGAGAAGAGAGAGAGAAGAAGGAGGAGGGAAGAGAGAGAGAGAAGAAGAAGGAGGAAGAAGAAGAGGAGGAGGAGGAGGAGGAGGAGGAGGAGGAGGAGGAGGAGGAGGAGGAGGAGGAAGAAGAGGAGGAGGAGGAGGAGGAGGAGGAGGAGGAGGAGGAGAAGGAGAGAGAGGAATAGAAGAATAGAAGGGAGGGAGAGAGGTTAGGGGCATCTAAGAATGATTTTTATTGTTGTGATGTTTAGGTCCGTTATTCCTTACTTTCAGAGGAAGATAACAGTACTAGAACAGACATGACACGCCTGTAATCCCAATACTTGGGAAGCTGGGACAGGAGGATTACAAGTTTGGAACCAGCCTCAGCAACTTCAGGAAGCCCTCTGCATCTTACAACTTAGTGAGACTCTGTTTCAAAATAAAAGCAGAAAAAAGAACATGCCAAAGAGGAAAACACTGATACTGAGTGGTTGTTTTTTTTGTTTTGGTTTTGGGTTTTTTGTTTTTATTTTCTGTCCTTTTCTTACAATTGTTTCTTTTCATTGCATGCTTTGACACTGGCTCCTTTTGGACACACCGGGTAGCATAAGAACAGAACATTCTAACATTTTGCTTTGATGCAAGGATTAGAATTAACTGTCCTTTAAATACAGCAACCAATGAATCCAGCCCAAATCCCAATTAGGGAGGTCAGTAAGACTCTTCTTCTTTCACAGATGCAGGGCACTTCACACAGAGGCACAAGAGAGGGTAAATTACTTGCTCAGGGCCACACAGCAAGTTACTGAGCCGCTTGGAAGCAATTACACATGTAGAAAGATCTTAATTATTTGAGCCCTGAGATTACAGAAGAGTCATGATATCTGAGGCAGCAGCGGTGACTCTGCAGACCCAGTGGTTACCATATCAACTGCCACGAGGTCAGGAGAAACAGCTGAAAGAAGGAGCGGAATGAAAGATTTGTAAAGGTACCGAGCCACCACTGGGTTCTTGTCTACTGCATGGAGTTCCCAGAGCGAACTCAGTCCAGGGAGATACTGAGTGTTCCATCTGTGTCTTGCTCAATATTATTCTCACTGTTATAAGACAGCTGACCATACATCCTAGAGGAAGGAAGATTTGTTTGCTCACAGTTTTGCTATGTTTTGGAGATCTAGGAGTTTTAGTCCCTATCCATGTCTGAGCAGGTTACATCTGCAGAGCTCAGAGCATAGTAGCCGGAAGTGGAGAGAGGGAGAGAGCAAAAGCTCTGCTCTGCTCTCACCCCATGGAAACTGGGAGCAAGACAGCAAGCAAGCAAGGGGATTCAGAGACACAAGTACAGACCCCAAGGCACAGCCCCAGGCATCCTCCTTCTCCAGCAACACCCACCAGCCTAGGTGAGCACCCGGGCCATGGTAAATCCATCAATCACAATGGATTTACCTACAGATGCAATTATAACCCTTGTGACTTAACAATACCAAGCCTGAACATTAATACATGAGCTCTCCAGGGGACCTTCTGTATCTGACCATAATCATGTGGTTCCTAAATCACAGAGTTCTCGGGCCAAAACGACTCTCATAGCCATAACGATAATGAATGGGAGTTGGAACCTGAAAAGACAATTTTAACAGGAAATGTTTTTAACCTGATTCTTGTAGGGCAAAGAAAGTCCAAATGACAGATTTTTTTCATTTGGGGCCAAAAAGAATTCAAGGTAATCTCAGAAGTTTACCACCTTGGGCCAGAGGCCAGATCTTGTAGTGCAAAGAGGAGGTATAATTGGAACTTTAAAAAGGATTATAAAAAGCCAAATAGGATAAAATTGGGGTCTGAGTAGGAAAGGTGGGAACATATTACTGGATTTCCTAAGATGAATCATCTGACTGGTTCAAAAAGCCAACAGGGTGGTTCTAATGTAATGTCTGAAATTGCTAAGCTTTGATATTATAAGTAGCCTGACCACATAGTGAGATTCTATGAGTAACTTGATTTTTTTTCCAGTATTGTTTTAAAGTGGATCCTCTTTATCAAAGCCACAGATACACGGAGCCATTTGAACAATAATGGGAAAATTCCTCTAGCAGAAAGACTACGCAGGTACTGGTTTCTATTGCCAACTTTCAATCACACCGATAGGTCTGGTTCCTAGGCAGTTGATCATAAAGGCTTGTCTGCACATAGGATAAGTATGATTAACTAGAAAGAGTAATCTACTGTGATCAGCCATAAAATGTACTTCCAGAAAAAATCATTGGTATTGAAAGGAGGCAGCTTGTCACACTTAATGTCTTCAGTGGCAACAAGCCAAATGCATTCTTCTCTGTGCAGCCGGCTCTCCTGACATCCTCTGATGATAGATCTACTGGAAGTCTTGTATGGTTCCATATTCTGTCTAGAAACTGGGAAATGTCCATTTAGAAACCAAAAACTTATTTTTTTAAACAGCATTTCTCCCACATCTCTCACTCTGATAATGCCCAGGCAAGATTGTGAATTAACAGTCATAATAAGAGCCACGGGCCGATTGAGAATCACATGTGCTAATTACTGCATACCTGGCATGGTACTGAGGGATGTCACCTTAACTCCTTACAAGTGGGCAGAGAGCCCTTCATTCTACAGACAAGACACTGAGATGCTGAGGACAAAGGGGAGGGGAAGCTGCTTAAAGTTAAACAGCTGACAGGTGAGAAAACCAGGATTTGAACCCAGGCAGGAGTCCAGAGCCCACATCATCACAGTGTCTACTGACATCCTTCATGCACTTACCCTTACAGAGATTTTCCCTAGGAAGACATATTAGCCATCTTGGTATGAATTTGTCAGTGGGGCATACCCTACCATTTACTTGCTGCTTGAAAACTCTCCTTCTGACCAAGATGGGGGTAGGGGACAGGGACTGGATTTACTCTTCTATCTGATTAAATAGCCAAAAAAAACCCCAAAATATTTTAACTATATTCTTAAAATATATTAATGAAATAACTTTTTGAATACAAATTAATTTGCAAGGCACTGGCTACCAGACAATGAAGGGCAGTTATCCTTCAGACAGAGAGAACAAACGAAGTGACCTATAAGTTGCCCCAGTTTACGTCATTTATTTATTTATTTATTTATTTATTTATTTATTTATTTATTTATTTAATTTTCTGTGTATGGAACTAGGGATTGAACCCAGACACATTCTACCTTTAAGCTATACGTGCAGCCCTATTTTTTTATTTTTATCTTTTATTTTGAAAAAGGAGTCTCACTAAGTTACAGAGGACTTGAGTTGCTGAGGCTGGCCACGAATCTACAATTCTCCTGCCTCATCCCCCAAGTAGTAGAATTTCCGGTATGGACCACCATGCCCAGCTTTTTAAGTGTTTTATTTGACATGTGCTGTTTGTACATATTTATGAGGTCCAGTACAATGATTGTATATATCAGCTTACCGTCTTGAGAGAGTTTCCAGGTTAAGGCTCAGAGCACAGTTGGATGGGTGAAGCAGGAGGAGCCTGGTGGGCTGAGTTTAGGAGACAAAGCTGAGAATCCAAGAACAAGGCACCCAGATCTCCAGGAGAGGATTGGGGAGCTCAAAGCTATACGGAATAAGAGATCTGCAGAAAGGTCCTTTGGAGTACTCAGCACTGATCAGAATATGCATGTAAAGAAACTACTAGAAGCTGGGGAGAGAATCACCTGATAGGACTGGAGGTGACAATGTGACAATGACTGGTACTCACACGGGACTAAAGA
The DNA here is from genome assembly GCA_004027655.1 of Graphiurus murinus. Taxonomy (NCBI): domain Eukaryota; kingdom Metazoa; phylum Chordata; class Mammalia; order Rodentia; family Gliridae; genus Graphiurus; species Graphiurus murinus. The sequence continues at coordinate 220,778 of PVLC010000149.1, forward strand.
TAGTGCCCGTTCCCACCAGCCTCACAGGAAGACCTCGAGATTCACACAGGAACAGGTATTGTACATAGAAGGGTAATGACTTAATAATGAAGACTAATAAGCTATAAACTGAGTAAGACCCAGCTGTATGCTGCCTGCAAGATATGCGCTGCCAATATAAAATGACAAATAGGCTAACAGTAAAAGGATGAAAACAGATGCACTGTGGGTACTGGGTGGGATAATGTCTGCAGAAATTCATGTCCACCCAGAATCTCAGCATATGGCCTTATTTGGGAACGGGGTCTTTGGAGATGTAGCTAGTTAAGATGAGGGCAGACTGAATCGGGGTGTGTCCTAAATCCAATATGACTGGTGTTCTTATAAGAACAGAAGAGGAGATACAGAGACACAGGCACTCACAGAGAAGGGCATGTAGCAACAAAGGCAGAGACTAGAATGATACAGCTACAAGCCAAGGAGTGCCAAAAACTGTTGGCAAACACCGGAAGGTAGAACTAGGCAAGAGAATCTGCCCCGCCGTCTTCAGACAGAATACAGCCAGCATGGTACTACCAACACCTTGATCTCAGATCTGTGGCTTCCAGAATTGTGAGACAATACGCTTCTGTTATTTGTATGCCATCTACTTTCTAGTAATTGATGATAACAGTCCTAGGAAACTAATACCGATTTTGGTACTAGGAAGTAGTACTGTTGTATAAATACCCACCGATGTGGAAATGGCTTTGGAATTGGGTGGTGGTTAGAGGTTGGGAGAATTTTGAGGTACCTAATAGAAAAAGTTTAGATTGTCTTGAAGAGATTGTGGGTAGATTATGAACACTAAAGAAAATTCTGGAGAAGGTTGAGGGGGAGGCGAAGGCCATGGTAGAAAAAGCTACTGTCATCTGGAGAAACGCATATGTCATCATAAGTAGAGTGTTGGTACAAATGGGAACTTCTGGTGCCCATGGTGAGGTCTCAGAAAAAAATAGCATTTGACACTGGAGGAAAGGCAATCCTTGTTAGAAATGACGGGGGACTTGGATAAATTCCATTTTAATGTTTGGTGGAAAATTGAACTTTTAAGCAATGAACTTGGATTTTAGCAAAATGTGAAAGATGTGGCCTGGTTTCTCCTTGTTGATTCTAGTGAAGCGGGAGAAGAGAGAGGTACATTGAGAAGGGAATTTTTAAACAAAACAGAACTAGCACTTGATGGTTTGGAAGATTCTTAGTCTATCCAGTGAGTGTACTCTGGCAGTAGGGCCAAGGGTGTGCCTGGACAAACTTTAGCTAAAGATATTGGGCATATGACTCATGGGTCCAACCATCTCAGCAGAAGCCAGGAGTAGAGCTGGGTTATCCAGGAAGAATCTGTAAGCCAGGCAAATCCTCATGTGCAATGGCAGGGATTCCCCGGCAAACACTGAGGAGCAAAGAGGTCTGTAAGACTAGACTATCTGCAGAAACACCGATAGATTGCCCTGAAAGGAACACAGGGTGAAATGAAAGAAGGCCGTCAGGCTTCGAGGATTCTGCAGGCAGGAAATGGGCTGCTAGAACTACTCAATTACAAATACATTCTGCCCTTCAAGAAAAAGAAGGAATGGTTTCCAAGGAAGAGATATGGAGGCCAGAGAAGCCAGCCCAGAGGATAGGAGAGTGTGGTCTCTACACTTATGTGCCTCGGACACATTTATTGAAAGATACAAATTCTCAAATCTCACTTAACAAGAAATAGGGCCTGTGTCTCATATGAAGTTGAATTTGAAACTGTCTCACAAAGAAAACTCCAGATTAGCATACGTCAGTGGTAAATTCTATCAAATAGAGTCAGGGGCTGGCTATGTCTCCAGGGCCCTAAAGTGTGGATAACAAGCCAATAAGAACTATTGTGAAGTGCTGAAAACTCGTGGATCTTCCTTTGCTGAGTTCCAAACTTACTGTGGACCGATGATCCCTAAGTGTCTTCAGTGTTCTCCCTTCTGGGATGAACTATCATGTACCTGACTCAACATTGTGCATTGGAAGCAGATAATCCATTTTTTAGTATCACAGATCCACAGATGGACAGGAATTTCCCAAGACTCGCTCATACTGAGAACTTCACTCATACCTAATTGAAATGATTTATGTGGTGATATGTGGAATTTCCTAAGTTGATGCTCTTCAAAGAGACCATGGTGATCATAATAACTTAACCTTAGGCTTCTAGCCTTCAGAACTGTGAAAGTAATCAACTTTTGCTAAGTTATGTATTTTCTCATATCTTCTTACAGCAGCTCTCAGAAATTAATACACTAATCAAAAGAAAGTAGGAGTGGCTCTATTATTAGCAGACAAGGTAGATTTAAGGGCAAAGGCAATTATCAGGGATAAAGAGGATCACTTAAGAGTGATACAGGGGTCAGTTCATCAGTTTATTCAGTGGACATAGCAATCCTAAACTTCTATGCATCTACTAACAGAGATAAAAAAAATACAAGGATAAGAGAAACAAACCTAATAACAGAGACAAAAAATACAAGGATAGGAAAAACAAATCTAGAATAGTCAACAATTTCAACATTCCTCTCTCAGTAATGCATAGAACAAATACTTGATAAGAAATCAGTCAGGCTATAAAACATCCAATAACACTTGAAACTACTTGACCCAAGTGACATTTTTAGAACATTACACTCCACAATAGAATGTGTAGTCTTTTATGAGTGCATGCAGAATATTTAGCAAAAGAAACCATACTCTGCATCATAAAACAAGTCTAAATAAAAGTGATGTGAAAGTATTCAAGTAATTCTAAGTATATAAATGATTAAAATTTTTTTAATTAGAAATTAATAACGGGAAATTTCCAAATATTTGAAACTAAAATAACATACTTCTAGATAATCAATAGGTCAGATAGATCAAATGGGAAATAGAAAGCATTTTGAACTGAACAAAGAAAAGAAACACAGCATATTACAACTTATAGGATGCTACTCAAGCAGTATTTTGGGGAACCTTTTAATACTAAACCCCTAAGTTAAAAACAAAATCCCAAATGAATAACTTCAACTTCCACATCATGAAACTAAAAAAAACAAAAGGAAGCTAAATACGAGGAAAGAAGGAAATAATAAAGATCACAATGGAAGAAGAAATAGAAAAATGGAGAAAATTAATAAAACCAAATGCTGGTTCTTGGCAAAGATTAATACAGTCACTAAATCTTCATCTAGCTAGACAGATTGGGGAGAATGAATACCAGGAGTTTAAATTAACCCTTAGCCCTATTTTGTATTCTGAGAAATGCCATTTTACCTTCACATCTGGTCTCAAAACACCTAATATATGTATACCTTTTTCTTAGTGTCTATGCCTAAAAATCTATAAAATAAATATTTATAAATCTATAAGTAAAGTTGGAGAATGAAACGTTCTTAAATCCCTGATTCTCTTATTGGGTCTTATGATTGCTATAGAGATTCACTCAGATTATTACCCTATTTTTGGTGTCTCTTGTCTATATTAGCCAGGTTTTGTTTTAATGGATGTGTTTTAGAGTTGGATGGGCCTAGATTCAAACTCACCTAACTTCTCTGAGCCTGTTTCCTTATCTGAAGAATGTGCATATGATTAATCTAACAGGGTGGATGGAGAATAAAAAAGAATTATGCAGAGTGCTATGCACCATGATTCAAAAATAGCCAGGCAAAGTGGTGCACACCTGTAATCCTAGTACTTGGGAGACTGAGACAGGAGGATCGCAGGTTCGAGGGCAGCCTCAGCAACATAGCAAGACTCTCAGTGATCTAGTGAGACCCTGTTTCAAAACAAAAAATAAGAAGACTGGTGGTATAGTTCAGAAGTAGAATGGTCTTGGGTTCAATTACCAGTACCAAAAAAAAAAAAAAAAAGTTAACTCATAGTAATTGGTGGTTGTTAATGGAATAAATGATAAAGTTTACAATAGAAATGTATCCAAATCTATTTCAATATTTTTCATACTGAAGGTAGTTTTAGTGAACAGCAATTTCTCAGTGTATTAGTATTTTTGTCACTCATGTCTGTCCTGGGAGTGGGCTTACTATTAGTCTACCCCCCACACCCCCACATACCCTTTTTAGCCTTATGTTAATTATGAGTAGGGTTTGATCTAAGTTTGGTAACTATTAGGTAATCTGCAGGTTGCAAAGGACCAGAAAGATGATTTGTTCCAACCACTCATTCCCAGGGTGCACAGACTTTGTCTAACAATTTATTTCCCCGGGGCTGCTAATTCAACTGGATAAGTGGTGAAAATATCCTTAATTTCCAAGGTCATATTACCTAATTTCCTTTTATTTTCCAAATCATTCAAGTGATTCATTTGCAGTTACTCCTCACAGAAATGGCAAAGACCTAGTAAAAGCCCTTTCCACTGACTCCACGTGTTGAATTTATTGGGCTCTGTCACCAGCCACTCTCTCTGCTGAGGGTTGGTGGCAGAGATGAACGAAGCCGTCAAGGCCCTGCCCTCCTGGAATTTACGGTCCAGCCTGGGAGAGAAGACATTGAAGTAGAGATGAGGTGACATCTGGATTTATCAGAAAGGAGCATTTTGCTGATCCTAAGTAGACTGAGACTGGCCACATGCCCCGTGAGCTACTAAACAGAGAGGCAGAGTTGCCACAACCCAGGGACCTCTTGGTTTGAGCACTGCATATGCATGCAATAAATAGAGAAAAGTGTTTTATAATATACAATGAAAGCAAGCACAAACAAACTTTTTTTCCAAAAAAAAATCTTGATTAAAAATACTCTACAAATAAAGCATTCCTTTTGCATTCAAAACATGCACACATGTGTATGCATACACACACACACACACACACACACACACACACACACACACATACATATACATAAGTAAAAAGGGAAGGAAATTTATAGCTTGCATCAGACCCTAGAGACTTAAATACAAAAACCTTTAATTTGCACCAATAATTCATATACAGCTATATGGGGTGAAAAAGGTTAATGATGGAATTTTTTTAAAGTATATTCCATTGACTATAAATGGCAGATCTGACAGTTAAAATGAAAATTGTTCCAGAAGAAACTTTAGTCAAGCTAATTATTTGAGACGTTATAAGGATGTATAATTATATTCTTCACCTTTTAAAAAAAAGTTTTATTACAAATGTGCTTTTAAAGAACAAGTAGAGAAATAAAAGCTGTAATTGTTCTTAATTATAGCTAACTGTAATTGCACTCAATTGCAATATGCTGAATATCACCACTGGCTAAAGAAATCCTGGCACACAGACAGTGCGCCCACACTCACAAGATGAGGTGTAGTTTTATGAATATTCTGTTATCTATAATTTAGCTCTTTTACTGTGGATTCCATTTCGGTTGGGCTTTATTTTATTTATTTTGGTGACTGGAGAGATGAAATTGGCATCTGTGAATGTGTGGAAGGTTGTAGATTTCATCTGAGGATGGGTTCAGATTTCCCATTGTCACACATACACACACAAAAAAAGACATTTTGGAGATGGTTAAATGAGAGGCTTGGACATGACCCACCAGGCTGAATACACTGAACACAGAGATTTGAATTTTTAGAGGAATGATGAATACACATATAATTTATCCAGCAGGGTCCAAGAAGCAACCTGGAAAAATTGGAGGATCTAAAATAACACTAGAGAATACCCCTCTGTAGTTATTCTCAGAATAATGTTATTTCCAATGGGTAAAACAGTCCCATGAATGGGAGGGTTTTCATCTGCTCATGTTCTGTTTCTGCTCCTTCTAATGGGGCTGGGCCTGCCTGTGTCCAGAGGGGCAGGGCCCACATCCCCAGCTGACAGTGAACCTCTTGGAGCCCCCTCTGCTCCTCTTCACGATGAGGCTCCTGGTTTGTCATCTAAGCCTACCTAGGAAGGCAAGGTTTTAAAAACTATACTAGCCAGGTGTGATGGCACATGCCTGTAATCCCAAAACTTGTGAGGCTGAGGTAGGAGGATCGTATGTTCTAGGTCAGCTCCAGCAACTTAGTGAGACCCTATTTCAAAAAAAAAAAAAAAAATATATATATATATATATATATATATATATATATATGCATATATATGTATATATACACACACATATTTTATATATATATGTATATAAATATGTATATAGCTGTGGGTATAATCCAAAGGTAGAACACCCCTGGGTTTAATCCCCAGTACCACCAATTAATAAAATAAATTAATACACTATTGGAAAAAAGAGTGGGTTCTTTAGCTTTAGGGAAAAAAAAAACAGCAATTCTGTTATGTTATGAGCCTTGCTTCAAAAAAATAAAAAACAAAAATCACCCCAGAGCTGGGCACGGTGGTTCATGCCTGTAACCTCCCTACTTGGGAGGCTGAGTCAGGAGGATTGCAGGCTCGAAGCCAGCCTCAGCAACTTAGCGAGACTCTCAGCAACTCAGGGGGACTCTATTTCCAAATGAAAAACAAAATAGGGCTGAGGGTGTGGCTCAGAAATAGAATGCCCCCGGATTCAATCCTCAAGCTTCTCTCAAATCATATTAGGACAACCTCTATTTCTTTACTGTTTCCGTGAATGGAGTTAGGAGTTTTCAACTCTGTGATCAGTCAGCTGGGATACAATTTCTGATATATTTTTTTGAAGAGTTAAAAAACAAATAAAAGCCTTCAGCTGAGCTCCATTTCTACTGCAGGTTGGAGACCGAGTCCAGGGAAGCACTCTGAGGGGCTGTCCTTGGACAGAGGTCACCGTGGCTATCCCACACCCCAAACATAAGCATTTTCATCCTTTACATCCAAATACCTGGTCGAGGCAAACAAGGCTAAGCATCCTCCGTAGTTCCAGTTTGCAGTCTGTAAGATCCGCCCAGCACTGGCAGGAGGCAGGGCTCTCACTCGCAGCTAACCTGGAGCACAGGAGTTACAGGAACCCATCTCCTCCTCGTTGTTTCTATTAAGTCACTTTCTCCCAGATGCAACTGTGGCTTTCAGGGGCCTCCCTCTCCCTCCTTTGTCCCCTCCTCCACAACCCTCCTGTGTCTTCCAAGCTTGGCAGTCTTCCCCAGGCCAGTCCCCACCCTAGAGAAGTGCTCAAGGTCCTGGTGGCTCCCACGCTGACCTCAGATTCTCCTTTGAAGCAGGGACTCTTGCATTTTAAATTCTTGGAAAAGAAAATATCTAAAATGAAATATTCTTCCTGTTGATAATGTTATCTGGTTTATCGTCATGACTTTGGCTTTGGTTATTATGCTAATGAAACCCCTCTGGATTTGTTTCACCAAAAACTCCCCTCCCTCCCTCCCCAGAAGGGGGATAATAGGATAGAAGAGAATAAAGTCTCTCCTGCTACTTATAATTATGAATTCACGTGCGTAAGTACTTGTGACTATGTCTTGCTCACCGGATGAAAGTTGTATTTAGTTCCCTGCTCCATCTCCAGTATTTAGAGACTGGCACATAGTAGGGTTCTTGACACATTTGTTCAACAAATTAATAAATATTAATGCTAATTAATTCAGTACCAATGCTTGTTGGCTGATGGATTAGGCCATTAGTCATTTCAGTGCAGCCTGGTATTTGCAAATCTCTCTTTGATCCAGAAATGATCAAGAATAGGGATGATTTTCTCTAATTAAGAAGACTTTATTGGTAATATTATTTCACTGGGAACTAATAGAGAAAAATCAGGCATTATAGCAAAATGGTGTTATTTCAAAAATTTTTTAAACAGATCTATCAAAGGAATATTTGTTTAAGTGGTTTGTTTCTCCTCCCCACTCCCCCTTAAGAAGCTGGTTCATGAGTTTTGGTACAGTCCATTGTGCAGAATCGGGCACTGTGAAGTGCAGAGTTCTTTCAATAAACTGATCCTGCCCCCCTTGTAGAAGCACAGTGGTTGTAGAGGGCATACATTTGTTTGTTGGCTTGTTTTTTGTTTTGGAAAGGCTTCATTTTCTTAAAGCTTTAAAGAATTACACATACACAGACTAAGGATATAGGTCAGTAGTAAAGGACTTAGCTTTTCCAAAAGACCCTGGGTTCTATTTCCAGAATCAAAAAAAGTACACACATCTTTTTTTTGGTTTTGGTTTTGGTTTTACTTTTCATCTTTGAGAGTAGAAGAGTTGGTAAATGAAAGTTAATGTGCCATTTCTAGGTTCTGTGACTGTCCTCGAGGGCTGGCTACGTTTGCCATTGCTGAAGTCTACATAAGTGAGTTTTAATGAGCAGGAATTGTTACTAATGGCCTATTCAGGTACTTAGTGGATCACATTATTTAACTGTGCAAGAATTATAGAGCATAAAAACTGTGATGATTAATCCAGAAGCCCAAGTGTGCAGGGAGGCTTCCTCCTCCCCAGCCACTAGCAGTACAGAAGACAGGACCCTCTTCCCAGGCAGTAGTGCTTCCTGTGCCGACCGTCAAGATGACATTTGTAAAAGAAATGAAAACAAAAGCCCTTAACACCATCTAGAAGTGATGGAAGCGACCACAGTGCCATTTGTACAGTGGCCTCCCTCGTGGAGAATAGTCAGGCCAGACGGGTCCTTTCGCGGAGCTGATTAAGAGAAACCTTTGGCTATTTGATTTTTCAAGGCACGTGAGTACAAGGACACAGACAGCAGCATGCCTTGGTGGCTGTTTTATACAGAGAATGCTAAAATAATCTGAGTAAATCTTGAGCCGAATGAAATCTTAGCAAGGACTCTGAATAGGACTCCCCAAATGAAAAGTAGACTCTCGGAATGAAGCTGGATAAGTCCGTAATTAGATTTAATTAATCCTCACAGCACCAACTATTCTGACAACTGAGACTGCATGCCTGCCTACTAGCAGCTGCAGGTTACTAGCCGTGAATGCCAGTCAGGACATTCCTCGGTGTTTACTGAAGGATTTGTGGCATGGAAGGCCCATCTCCCATGGTGGCCAACTCTCCAGTTGGTCTCGGCCCTGAGCCTAACTGGACACCAATCCGACAGTTTAATACCAAAAGTGTATTGAATAATGTAGAGAGAAACTCTACCTCAACGACTTATTTTTTAAAGAGTGGCATAAAAAGATTAGGCCCTAGCCTGGCATGGTGGTGCATACCTGTACTTCCTATACTATGAAGGCTGAGATAGGAGAATCACAGGTTCGAGGCCAGCCTCAGCAACTTAGTGAGGCCCTAAGTAACTTATCAGGATTCTGTTAAAAAAAAATTTAGTGCTAAAAAACAAAAAAGCAAAGAACCCAATTTAAAAAATGGGCAATGGATCTCAATTGACACTTCTCGAAAGAAGAAATACGTATGGCCAATAAATATATGAAAAAATGTTCAACATCATTGGCCATCAGGGAAATGCCAATCAGAATGACACTGAGATTCCATCTAACTCCAGTTAGAATGGTAATCATCAAGAATACAAACAATTATTAATTTTGGTGAAGATATGGGGAAATAGGAATCCTTATACATTGTTGATGGAACAGCAAATCATTACAGCTGCTTTGGAGATCAATATTCCTTAAAAGACTGAGAATAGAGCCACCATATGACCCAGTTACACCACTCCTGGAGATCTTCTCAAAGGAATTGAAGTCAAATTGCTATGGCGATACATGCATTTCCATGTTTATAGCAGCACAATTCGCAATAGCCAAATTATGGAACCAGCCTAAGTGTCTATCAACAGCTATTCTGGTTACAAAATTATGGTATATACACACAATGGAATTTTACCCAGCCATAAAAAAAAGAATACAATCATTCGTGTCATTTGCAGGAAAATGAATAGAACTCAAGAATAGTCTGCTAAGTGAGATTAGCCAGTCACAGAGAGTGAAGGGTCATATATTTTCACTCATATGTGGAAGCTAGAGAGTAACTGGGAAACAAAATAAAAAAATTAAATAGAGCTGGATGTATAGCTAGGAGGTAGAATGTCCCTGGATTCAATCCCCAGTACAATGAAGGAAGGAAATAGGAAAGAAGGGAAGGGAAAAAAGGGAGAAAGGGAGGGGAAAGAAAAGCAAGAGGATAAGGATGATGATGGGAGGAGGAAGAGAAGGAGGAGGGGAGAGGTTAGTTCCTAAGAGTGCAGACTAGGCTGGTGTTCACATGCACACAGGAGTGGATTTGAGAGGCGGGCTTCTGAAGTGATGTGAAGTATCTCTTGTGGAAACCTACGGTTTCTAAGTGCATTGGTGAGTTCATCTGAGGGTCCCGTCTCCCCTTTTAGTTTGTCAGTATCTTGACTAGACAGAGCTAGAGAGCTTGTATTTTTTCTCAAACTACAGCAACACCTACTATTGTCTGCCTTGTGCAGGTACTCTGTGAATTGTCCCTGAGAGGAAGAGGGACGTACAAGAGTTCAAGGGAAAGAAATGGACATAAGGAATGAAGGTGGAGTGGAAGTGTTCCCATACCTACTCAGTCATGACCTCAAATATCCCGTCCAGGATCACACTGTACAAAGTCAAAGCCCCCTACTCCCCTGCTTTTACTTTCTATCCCCCTACCATGCTTCATTCTTCTTCATAACATCTGCTATGCTAGAGAGTGATAAATATTTGCTTGCTTCTCTCTCTCTCTCTCTCTCTCTCTCTCTCTCTCTCTCTCTCTCTCTCTCTCTCTCTCCCTTCTAGAATGTAAAGTTCCTAACACTGAGATTTTTATTGTTTGCTGTTATAGCACACAACCCCGATGGATGAATAGATGTATACATGTAACATATAATACATGTAATATATCTGTGGCTTGCACATACCAAGCTGCAGGATGACATGATGATTTAAAGTCTGGGCTCTGGAGTCAGAAGGCCTGGATTCATTTCAGAACCTTCTTCAGGCTGTCACTAGCTGTGTGGCCTTGGGAACTTACTCAACGTTTTTCTGTCTCACTTTCCTCATCTCTTTTGTGGTTTAGTAATAATTACTTCATGCAGTTTTTATAAGGATTGAGCGAATACCTAAAAATGGCCCTAGAGTGGTGGCTGGTATTAAATAAGACCCCATTAAATGCGAATAATTGTGTGTGTGTGTGTGTGTGTGTATGTGTGTGTGTGTGTTAACTACAGATTTCACCAAGCAAGTATCACTGCCTGTGTCTGTATACAGACATACATGCACACACATTTTGATGTTTCTCTCACGTGAGTAAAAATTAAGGAGGGAGAAAAGAAATAAATGTGCCAAAATAAAGAGGACATAAAGAGAGATAGGAGGATCACAAGTCAGAGACTAGCTTCAGAAATTCATCAAGACCCTGCTTCATATATATATATATATATATATATATATATATATATATATATATGTCAAAGTCAATATATATATTTTTTAGTTATCTCTTCTGGTGTTTTTCCTTTGATAAAGTTGAATTTATAGCACAACATACATATATATATATATATATATATATATATATATATATATATATATATATATATGTTAGGGCTGGAAGTGGGACATACCAATGGGAGAGATATTATTAGAAGGAACTACAGCAAAGGGATAGAGCAGTATTTTAGGCTTTTTTGACAGAGAAGAAACTTTAGTGTCTAAGATGTTTTGGATTTCCCAGAGCTAAGGGTCACCAAATAAGAGAAAAAGTTAAATGTCCTTAATTAATATATAGATTTGTAATGATGCCTTTAAGCTCATGTATTATTATGAAATGGACCCAACTTTAAAAGCTCATAATTTGCCTCAAGCTGGGTAACAAAAAAGAGAGAGACAGAGACAGAGAGAAGGAAAGAGGAAGGGAGAGAGGAAAACATTTGTTTGATTATAATACTTTCACCTTTAATTAAAATAAAGAAAACCTCACTCCTTCTACAACCAGAATGTAAAATCATTTGCAGGAAAAGCAATATAATATATTGTGCTGGGTTTTTTTTTTTTAAAGTCTTTGTACTTTTGAAAGACTCAGAGGTACCACTGGAGAAAAACATTCCAGGTCTTAAAAATATTTATCATGATGACACACAATTAGCATGGGGGCTCAAGCCTCTGTTTTATGGTTGTCGGCTAATTTTGGAAACTGGCAGGCTGCACAGAAATAGATGGTGAGCTCTGCTTCAACACTTCCTAAAAAAAGAACTGTTTGCATCGTTCAGGAATGGGGAAGGATGGGATATGGTGAGGAAGAGCGTTATTTCAGACAGCTGATAAGAGCTGGCATCACCAGTAATGCTCCACATGTTTAAAATTAAAGTTGTTGTTTTTTTAAGAAAATGCTAAAGAATCTGTAAAAAGCTATGAAATACACCCATGACACTTGTCTGCTATTGAAAAGAAGTTGTCTCTTCTGGTGGTTTTCCTTTGATAAGGTTGAATTTATAGCACAACTTCACCGTTGCAGAGAGCTCTTCTGCTTGTGCACCTCGAGGATCACGTCAGCGACCTTAGATCAAAGGGCAGCATTATTATTCCATTCCGGGACTGCAGAGGCCCTCCTGAGGTCAAAGGAATTGCCCAAGAATCCACGACCTATCAGAAGTACACAACTTCTATCATCTCCATCTGTTTCTTGGTCCCTGGACAATTCTCTTTCCTGCAACACATAATTTTGCTTCATTTCTTTTAAATCTTTGTTTTCATTCAATTTTTTAGCATTTTTCCTCTTCTAGAAATCAGATTACCTTGATAATGATAACTAAGGGAAGGAAGAGAGTACAATTAAACTCTGAACAGTGCTATTGCTACAACGGCTATTTCTGAAAATGAATTTAAGAGACTAGAATAGCTTACAAGCAGAAAATGTTTCATCATTCTATTACATTCACATTTATTGAGCGTCTGGTGTATTCCCAGCACCTATTCAAAATTTTGAATGAGATGTGATCTTTAACTTAGAGGAGCTTTCAGTAGTGGAAAAATAGAAAGCGCCCATCACTTCCTATCTTACAGAGTGTTCCTTCCTGGAGTGTAAACACTTGGAAGAATAATCAGAATCTGAATTCATCGTGGTGCCTCTCACCATTGCCTGTGCTGAATTCAATGCTCAATGAGTATATCGGATGAATAAATATTAGTGAATGAAGATGCTAATAATGAACATTTTGACCTATGAAAAGTCCAATAAGAAATACATACTGTGTGTGTGTGTGTGTGTGTGTGTGTGTGTGTGTGTGTGTGTGTTACTAGGGATTGGACTCAAGGACATTCTACCCCTGAGCTACATCCCCAGCCCTTTCGATTTTTTATTAATTTTCAAGCTGGCCTTGAAAATGCAATCCTCTTGTCTCAGCCTCCCAAGTACTGGGACTATAGGCGTGTACCACCACAATCAGTAAAATGCATGGTCTTTATGTCACCCTCATTAAATTCCTTCAACTAGGTTATGGAAGGGCATTACCTAGGAGAAGTATAATATAATCTACTAAATTTTCCTCAAGGATATCTTTACAAAAGATATAAATTAGTGAAAATGTGTGAATAATTCAATTTGCTAGCAATGGTAAGTGGGCAGAAATGAACAAATCATCATGGTAAAAGCTCTAGCGTTTGCTGAATTGTTAATCTCAAAAATCATGACTCCTTGATGAGTCCTAGCTATATTGCTGCTCTCTGATACATTTTATTTTTTATTTTTTTATTTTTTTGGTTTGATTCAATTTCAATCTTAGAGGTACATGATCCAATGCAATTGTCAGGATTTTAGTAATTATAGACATCAAGTAATGTCTGTAATTCTAATGTAACATTTTAGCATACGGTTGCATAAAGCCTTTTTTTTTCTTTTTTCCTGCTAGTCCTGAATGTAATGAGCATGGCTTTTGCAGCAAAGACAGGGCACCACCTTTCCTATGAGACTGTGCATCCACCAAGTGGAATTCCACACTATCTTCTGTGCATAGATCTACTTATAATCCACCATTTGGAATTCCCAGTTTTGTTTTGTTAAGAAAAACATGAGCAAAAACATGAGCTTAAAGACTCTTGTGGAAACTAGGTCCCTTTTTTTTTCCCCTCAAATATTTATACTTGGCTTGCCCACAAAGCTAATTCAACATTAGTTTCTCCTAAGTGACTTCATTTTCAATTTTGCCCAAGCATCCAACTTAGTTTTCACAGAAACAAGAACTTTTCCACACACATTTTTTTTACCAGTTTTGCATCATGCTTAATTAAAATTGAAAATTATAATGAGTGCCATTATTATAAACAGGTTGGAGAACAAACACAAGGGACAGGAACCAACTCCAAACGGGTACACTCAGGAGAGCACATTCACGGTGTTTCTGTTTTTCTGGAGGATGTTGAATAATCTAGTAAGCTTTGGGAACCAAAGTTAATTCTGGACATTTCTCTTGCTTGATCACAGTGGCTTGAGATTCAGGACAATTCTGTTCCCAGTAGATATATGGCAATGTCTGAAGATATTTTTCATAGTCATAGCAGAGCGGGGAGGGAAGGGAATATTACTGGAATTTAGTGAGTGGAGGACAGAGATGCTATTAAACATTCCACAGTGCCCAAGACCCACCTCACCCCACCCCACCCCCACACACACCAAAAGATTATCCAGCCCCAAATGTCAGTATAATGCCAAGGTTGAGAAATCCTGCTCAACTGTAATTTGAGTGGACTTACTATAATGTATGAATAGTTTAAAATGAATAGTTTAAGATGATCCCAAGAGACTCAATATTAAAGATACCAATATTAAACTATGTGGAATTCAGAAAGCAAAAGTAAGGAGTTAAGAGAATATGAACAAGGAAACATAGTTGTGCATTAACTCTAGGCTTAGATCTCAACATAGATATAACCCTCAAGATCAGCGAGAAGACCAGAAAATATCATTAATACAATCCTGATAAGCTGAACAAATATTTACTGGTACTCATCTATATTGGTCTCACATGGCAAAATGATAAATAATAAGATGAACATTTAAGTTACTTCTGTTGCAAAAATGTATTGTAAAGGAAAACTCAGAAAAGGGGTGCTTATTAGCTAGGGTACCAATAGTACAGAAATTTCTGATGCAGGCACACTAAATTCTTAGAAGCACCAAGTATGGGTGAAACATTTAACAGCATTGTAGACAATGCCTTCAACCGTGGTTTTGCTGAAAGAATGGAAATTATCTCCTGAGAGCCAATCTCTATAGCAATAAATGCTGAAGGCTTATTATTACATGATTTCTATGAAATAACATTTCTAGGGGAGCTAAACTTATTTTATTCATTTTTGTCAAAGGCAGTATGATTCTGTGGGAATTACCAGTTCCCCAAAGTGCTCAGGTACTATCACATACAATAAGTAAAGAGGGTTTCTAGAAGCTAGGATGGCCAGAGAGGTTTCACAGAGCAAGAAGTCCTTCATTTAGGTTGGCAAAATGAGAAAAGAAAATATTAGTTTAAAACTGAAGCTCCTAACAAGAGTTGACACATTAGTTTTAGGAAGTCTTCAAACCATCTGTAGTCATGTGTCTCATTTCATGTGCGCATGTATGTTGTTAGTTTTTCTTCAAAAGGAGTTCATATCTTTAATAAGAGTCTTAAAAGGGTAATATGGCTCAAAGAATATTTTATAAAGTATATGCTACATGTAAGAATATTGGGGGAAAGTCACCAAGTGCTGTATGCATATATGTCACTGTAATTAGCACCTACATTGTGATATGAGACTATAATGTACCAATAAAACTATAAAAAGAAAACTTAGGGAAATGATATCAATCTAATAAAAGACATGACTATTCAAAAATTTAAAAAAATAAAATTGAGTCCTCTTCTGCTTTTCAAAATATTTCCACATAAAGACTCTCCTAGCCGGGCATGGTGGTGCACGCTTGTAACCCCAGCATTTGGGAGGCTGAGACCTGAGGATCCGGGTTCGTGGCCAGCCTCAGCTACCTAGTGAGGCCTCTGCAACTTAGTGAGACCCTGTTTCAAAATAAAGAATAAAAAATAGGGCTGGGGGTGTAGCTCGGAGGTAGAATGCCCCTGAGTTCAAACCCCAGTACCGCCAAAAAAAAAAAAAAAAATGTTTAATAAAGACTCTGTCCTCTCTTGCTACTCATTGTGCTCCTTTATTTCCAAGAACATGTTTTGATTGAAAGACAAGACATGGCAATTAGGAAAAAATCAGTTTTTGAATTTGGTCTCTGTCATTCTTATTAATATGTTATGGAGACTTTAATTAGTGACTTTTGTGCCATTTGACCAACTTCAGCAGTCCCAATTGGTAGAACATTATTACAGTCAAATGAAAAACAGTAATCTGTTACTAAAGAATTGCATTTCACAATGTCCCTGTTCCTTCCTAAACCTCTAAACCCTGGGTAAGAGAGAGCAACATTAGGAAACACCCCCAAAGGAAACTGTTCCTTAACGACTCCTGGAAAGAGATTGTAGGAGCTTTAACTACAAATATCTAAAAGTTGTTTAGAGGAACTCCCCATGTTTTCTTTCTGGATGTTGTATATTTTAAATCTTGGATACTTTGAACTCGGTTAAATTCTACCACCAGAAAAAAGAATGTATGCTGCATGTATATACAATTTCCTTTTAAACTAACCTTGAAGCCAGGCGTGGTGGCACATGCTTGTAATTCCAGTACTTGGGAGGCTGAGACTGGAGGATCCAGATTGGCAGCCAGCCTCAGCTACTTAGTGAAGCTCTCCGGAATTTAGTGAGACCCTGTTTCAAAAATAAAGAATAAAAATAGGACTGGGGGTGTAGATAGCTCAGAGGTAAAATGCCCCTGGGTTTAATCCCCAGTACTGAAATAAATAAATAAACAAACTAACCATTGAAATGTTTATGGAAATTCGTCAGAAATGTGATGAGTCTGCTTTATTTATTTATTTTTTCATGTGTGTGGTACTAGGGGTTTCTAAACACCTGCATGTACAATATCTTTTTTGCAAATACCTTGGTGCACTATATTATATGATTAAACAATTTTTTATAATTTACCTAAGTGAATTTACTCATGCTTATCTTCTTTTTCTCCAACAGAGAGACTGCCACAGAATTAGCTGGAAGTCCACCAAGGTAAGCAAGCTGACTTTGCTTATTCTATACCTGATTTCTGGTACCCATGGGAAAAAGTTCTGTGTCCCCTTTAAGAGAACTTCTTACTGTCTTCCTCACACCTCTCACCATTTCCATTGCCAACAATTATGTATGAGTCACATGTAAGTGATGTCACCAAGAAGAAATGAGGCTAGTGTTCATAAATGACTTAGAAAAATCATTCTCATTCCTTTGAATTTATATCACATATTTAGAGATGTATATTTGAGCTATATTCGTCCTCAAAATCATAGCAATGTATTACTTCCTTTATTTTTACATTCATGAGGATTGATAATCTGCACACACTTTAAACTGGATTTTTTTCTCAGTAAACTGATCATTATTATCGTGTTCAACGACTTATATCTTTATTAAAGAAATCTGAGCTTTCCCCTACAGAACTTATAGCACAGTTTAATGATACAAGTGCATTTGAACCTTTATTGTTATTTAAATAAGTACTAAGTAATTATTTCAGGAAAAACAATCAATATATTCTATATTTTTGGATATTTATATCAGTATATAAGATGATTAACAAGAGGCAACCTCTAGACAACTGGCTGTCAAGAATGATTACCATTATATAGTGGAAGGAAGAAAGGAGGGAAGGGAGGAAGGGAAAGAGGAAAAAAATAAGGAAGAGGGTGGCCATATTTAAGAGACATTTTACTGAACATTGTATACCTGGAATCTGGCCTTAGCACAGAGATTATGCTTTAGACTTTGAAGGTGCTCAGTAACCATTTGAAAATGGACTAATGTATGTCTTAAGGTATATCTTGGGAACTGTTGGAGATGGAAGTTAAGTGAAACTCAAGAACAGGAAAAAGAAGAGCAGACAGAATGTGGTCGTGAATAGCATTGGCAAATGGGGTGAAGTAGGAAACATCACCATCTGGCACAGGAGATAAGAACGTTGGTTGCTTTTTGTATGTAAAGAAAAACTTTGCTTATAGGATCCTGATTAGTATTGCCAAAAAACTGTTTACTGTGATCCAAATATTTAAATTACTATATGTCTTCATTTTTGGATAAGTCCCAAAGAAGCATTTCAGCCAAGCACCAGTTTCCAGGGTTAAATCTGTACATGTGTTCTGGTTTATATATCCCTGCTGAGTTTGTCATTGTGCTTTGACTCTGGAAAAAAGTCCACCATGAAGACCTAGGCATCCCATTATTTACAGGAAGAAAGGAGGTGGGGGGAGAGAGGGATTTGTCCATGTTTATGGGAAAGAAATTAATTCTGAAATAACAGAATGAGAAATGAGAAATGACCTCCAAACTTTTATGGGACGATTAAGAAGTGGACCACCTCTGTATTCGGAGGAAACCTACACCTTGCTGTAGTCATGAAGATGAAAATTACTCGACTGTCTGAATCTGCAGCCACCTCCTGAATTCTATTAAATAGTGCTTTGTTGTGAATCCCAAGCAGCCATTCACATATCCCCTTGGTTTATTACTCAAGGGACAGACTGCTTTCTTCTTGCACTTGGTGGGGGGCATTTGGGTAATGAGCCTACTTATTTTTTTATTTGTCATGAATTTTTTTTATCCTAATGTTAAATCATGTTGCAAACAACATGCCAGTCATTCCCCTCTAACTGCAATTCACCATCATTGTCATGCATGGCAATAAGAGTGTGACAAAATTATGTTAGTTATTTCTCAATTATACTGCTAATATAGCCTCAGGTACTCTTTTGACTTTCTCCAGGGACAATTTGGAACATGTCCATTAATAAGGACTTTCTTTCCTTACATTAACAGGAAGTGACATAATCATTTGATGATGAATCCCTGGCTTGCTGTCCAGAATATTTCTTTTGCCAACACTTATTTGTTTGTACAATCTTACAGAATTCCATCAATTGTTCAGCTTTCAACATGTGTTCAGATTTCTTTGGTCTGTCACTGGGAAAATGCATATGAGCCCTCAGATACCTGGGTACTATTTAGAAGAACATGGCATGTGTAGTTATTTGGTTTGTTTGTCAGCTAATGATTAGTAGAACATGACACTTTGAGGGGTTTTCTTATCCTTTTAGTCATAAAAGCATGCTTCTTCTGTGACATACAGGAAAAATGGAAAATTGAAATTCAGGCAACTGCTACCTAGTGATATGTGACTAGGAAGAAAGGAAGCATTTTATAACAGTCTTATTTTGATTTTCATTGGCTTTGATGATCTCGAATTTTTCCAAAAGGCCACTTACAACAGATCCACCAGGGTGACGTATTTCAACTTTAATTGCCTTACATGGCATTAATTTCAAGTAGCTGGCCACTGGTTGATAATATTCTGTGCAAATGTGCAAATCATGTAGCCATGGATTTCCATGTCTCCATAGTTCAACTGCTTTGAAGTTGAAATGAGATATGGGCCCAAGGTGAGCAGACAAGCACTAGGTTTGTTTCTCATTACTAATGATAACCTAAATGTGTTTTTGAATTCTTGCCATTGTTGAAATTAAAGACTGGTAATAATACGTCACCAGGAAAAGAAATTTGATTATATAAGCAACATGCAATGAGCATTGTAATTATATTATACATACTAAAACCAATGATCCTGTCGGGATTAGAACAAATATTTAATCTGACTTACATACTACTCATGCTGTCTTCTTTAGCTTGAAGTGTCCTAGAAATGGGAAGGATGTTTCCCTTTCTTGAACTGTGAAATCGATCATTTCAGCCTTGCGTAGGACTGTTTGCTTTTATTTTGCATGCAACAAAAGACAGTTTAGCAATCTGAACAGTTTTTCCCCTTGCCATCATGATTTTCAAAGTCAATTTTTTATGATGAAGAGTGTTTAGGTAGATACATGTAAATAAAACCATAGTAGCCAGGCACGGTGGTGTACACCTATAATCTCAGTACTTGAAAGGCTGAGACAGGAGGATCTCAGGTTTAAGGACAGCCTCAGCTAACTTAGTGAGACCCTCAACAACTTAGCAAGACCCTATTTCAAAGTAGAAAATAAAAAAGACTGGAGGTGTAGCTCAGAAGTAGAAAGCCTCTAAGTTCAATCTCTAGTACAAAAACAAAACAAGATCAAACACGGTGAAACTCCAATTGTACAGATGAAATGGAGGCACAAAATTAATTTTGATAAGTTGGGTTTAAGTAGAAGAGGTTCCTATACAGAGATAAAACTTTATTTGGATCATTAGAGTAGAGATATAAACAAGGTTTTATCAACAGAAGCTTCATTGTAATTATGCTCTATTCGCTACCGTTTTGAAAAAGAGGCCACATTAATTCCCTGTTAACATAGTCCGCAGTTATTCTACATAAACTAAATGGTATGGAAAATAACAGGATTTAACAGACTTTCAAAGAAGTATCTTAAGTACTACTAGAGAGATTCATGAGATGGTTCTTAGACACAGCACCCAGAAGTCAGGGTGTTCTTTGAAGAACATGAAGTACAGTCAATTAAGCTGGAAATAATTAAGTAGATGAATCAGATGTCATCTTGTTCTAGATTTTAGCATAAATTGGTGGAGGCAGACAAGGGCCAAAGGTTCAAGTTAAGAAAAACTTAGACTTCTCTCTCATATTTTCATCCGATAACTTGATCTTTCTTTCCAGTGCCTTTTGTGATGAGGTTAGGGACATAAAGTGTTCAATACAGATAGTTCCCAATTTACAGTGGTTCAACTTAACAATTTTCCAACTTGAGGATGGCATAAAAGCAATTCAATGGCTCATTCAGTGGAGGCCTACTTTGAATTTTGAATTTGGATCTTTTCTCTGGGCTGGCGAGATGAGAACTGATCTTCTCTCCTGCTACTGGGCAGAGACAATGGCTACTGCTCTGGGTCAGCTACAAAATTGCAAGGGCCAACAGCACTCTACAGGTGCTATGTTGCTGATCTCTGATATTTGATAGCTTAGGCATAATAAGTGCATTTTTTTCTCTTACAATATTTTTAATTTACACGACTCCATCATAAGTCCTTTGTATAAGCAATGGAGCCCCCAATTCCTATATTACTGTTATATACCATAGGATTAGTGTTTGTGACCCCACTACCAAGAAGATAAAAGTATTGGTTTATTTGACTATTAAAGATAAAAGAGTCACTGTGTTGCCCTTTTACATATGGAGTTTCGGTATTAAATTCTACATCTCTGTTACCTGAAATTTGAACTGCACAGTTTCCATTTAGTGGAAGACAAACCCTTCTCATTGACCATATTTCTCAGGGAGTAACAAAGGGAAAACATGGAAGCAAAGAGACTTAATATAAGCTCAGGCAGCTCAACTTGCTGCTCATGGCTCTGCAGGGTTTAAGAGTGAGATCTTCAGCTCCCTGTGGAGGGCTTTGGTAGATAACATGACCTCATATTTCTTCTTGTCCTCAGTACAATGTGCTATCTTCCGAAATACCTTTAGAAATTAGAAGATAAATATGTTGGTACTTGTAGGCCAAGCTCTTACCAAGTCACCCAAAGCTGCTTTCTTTATAAGCCCCAAGAGACACCAATGCCTTCCACTCTTCTGGGACCTGCATCAAGTGCTATTCAATGTTGGCGACGTTCACTACATATTCATTAAGTCAACAAAGCTACCTCCAGCAGTAGGTATGTGCCAAGTGTGGTTGTAGACTTTGTGGGAGAAAATGGACAAAACATCATTTCTCTTCAGTTACTTGAGTCTAGTGGAAAAGGTGCAGATAATCCCAGTGCTGGAGACAAAGTGTTTAATGCTTTAAGACAGGTAGAGAAACATCTAAGCAAACAAAGGGTGCTAAGGGCTTCCTGCAGCAAGATAAGGCTACGCTGATTGACAGCAGGAAGGACAACAGCCTGAATCAGCCTTCTGAACAGGACTTGAGCCATGGTCAAGTTTGACCATTTGGCAGCGGGATGCCCATGGCTGTCCCAGACCAACCCCAACCTCTCAGATTCATGACGCGGCTAACAGCAGAAATAAATATAAAATTCCCTTGACCTTGCTCTAATCCATGAACATAATGGGTACCCAAAGAAAGGTATAGACACGGACTCAGGAAGTTTCAACTTATAATTTGCTTGGCTTTGACTTTGCAGTGGCACAACAGAGGTACATGTTCAATAGAAACCCGACTTTGAATTTGGAATTAACATACCTGCAGCGGGTAGCAACAGCTCCTGGTCAGCTAGGAGAACAGCCAATACCCTACACTGTGCTATGTTACCATCTTTTTTTTTTTGGCTACAGGCATTAAATAAATTACATGAGATAGTCAACACTTGATGATAAAATAGGTTTTGCATTAGATGATTTTACCCAACTGTATGCTAATAATATAACTGTTCTGAGCAGGTTTAACATAAGCTCAGTAGAGCCACGTGTGGTAGAACACACCTGTAATCCCAGTACTTGGGAGGCTGAGACAGGAGGACTTCAGTTTCAAAGTCAGCCTCAGTAACTTAGAGGGAACCTGTTTCAAAATAAAAAATAAAAAGGGCCGAGGGTGTAGTTCAGAGGTAGAATGCCTCTGAGTTCAATCCCCAGTACTAAAAAATAAATAAGTAATAAATAAATAAATAAATAAATAAATAAATAAATACATAAATGAACTAAGTTGGAGAGGCAATGATGTTTGTTAAACTACATACATTAAATGCATTTCAACTTCGGAGTTTTTCAACTTAACAATGGTTATCAGGAGGTAACCCCATCATAGGTCAGAAAGCATCTGTCTGTGCAAATGCTCGGGAACCTGGTTTCCATTAATTCTCCAAATTACCTAAATCAAAACATTTCCTTCTTTATAGATGTGTACATGAGTTCGTAGTAAGTGAATTAAATTACCCTTGTTTTATAACATAGTGTTCTGATGTGTAACTGATTATCAAAGGAAGGATCTTTACAAGGAAAACTTTAGAATATTGTTAAGTTACTCACTGACCTATTTAGACTGTTCAGATTCTACTTGTTGTAGACTGCATAATTAAATTTTAAATGGAACATGATAAAGAAATTATACTGGTGATCTCCAGAGATTTCAATACCCTATTTGGCTTTTTATAAGAGTATAGCAAAGACACACTTTAAAATTTAATAAAGGCCTGCCCTAATTTTTTTTCCTTTTAGATTTTCCTTATCTGCTCCATAATTTAAAGCTATGATACATGATCCACAAGTGGTACCTGAAATAAATGCTCAAAATAAAAATTCTTAAAAGCACATTTATCCCAATTTGAGAATTCCATTATTCGTGCATGAGAGTTTTTGTGCAGCAATTGAACTCCTTTAAGATAAAACCTGCCATTTCCTGGAATTTGTCACTGGAGAGAATAGGAGCTCTGTTCATTCTGCTTTGTGGAAGCATTCATAGCTTCAGAGTTTATAGAGCCGAAAGGTAGAAAATGGTTTCTGGGTATGATATAATTTTGCAATTAGAATTTCTCATTTGCTATGTAAAAGTTGTACTCCTTGGGAGAATTGAAGGGGAAACACACACACACACACACACACACACACACACACACACACACACAGCCTTCAGGAAGAAGAGCCAGCTTGGCACAAATAATTCAGGACTTGAGCATACCAACAGCATTGTAGCCTCCTGGATAAATAGTTTTTATTTCATAACCTTTTGTCATTTACTTTCTTTCAAACTTAAAGGGACACTGCCAAGATAGAATTACATATTCAACACAATTTTCTCATAACATTGATGACATTTTTTTAATATAAAGCACACCCATGGTAGGTCATAAGTCTTTCTTGCTCCCCTGAAGGGTTTCAGATTTTACTGTTCACTGAACTTTGACAAAAATAAAATAAAAAAAAAGTGTAGAGGAATTTCCCTCCTTGCTCAGGGATGTTGTTTTGTTTATACCTTCTTAAACATTGGCGTCTATTGATGTTTGGGTGTGTCAAGCTACCAAGAGTGTGTAAATTAATAAAATTTATTCTTCTTTATACACAGATAGTTTTAAACTTGTTTTTTCAGATTAGGTTTTTTTTGTTGTTGTTTTTTGTTTGTTTGTTTGTTTGTTTGCAGTACTGGGGATTGAACTCAGGGGCATTCTACCTCCAAGCTATACCCCCAGCCCTATTTTTTATTCTTTATTTTTGAAACCGGGTCTCAGTAAGTTGCGGAGTGCCTTACTGAGGCTGGCTGCAAACCCGGATCCTCCGGTCTCAGCCTCCCAAATGCTGGGATTACAAGCGTGTACCATCACACCCGGCTCAGATTAGGTTTTATAAATGTTTCTATGATGTATTTCCCTTTCCTTCTTTTTGGAAAATGTACACATGTCCTTTTGGGCACAAATCATGTAAGCATCCTATGCCATCGTCACTTTTCAAATAAGCAATATCAAACAATATCAAATAATTGTAAATAATTAGGTGATTCTAAGAACAGAAATTTGAATTATATTAAGAGAAAAGTATGTTCTTCCCTAGTACAAAGTCTGTCACATGATAAAGTCAAAAAATATATTGAAGCCAAGCATGGTGGCACATGCCTGTAATCTCAGTACTTAGGAGGCTGAGACAGGAGGATCACAGGTTCAAGAACAACCTCAACAACTTAGCAAGACTCTTAGCAACATAGTGAGACCCTGTTTCAAAGCAAAAAAAATAAAAACAGCTGGGGGTGTAGCCCAGAGGTAGAATGCCCCTGGATTTAATCTGTAGTACCACACACACAAAATATATATTGAATACATTAAGTATCACATACATTGGCCAAATATTAAGTGCAAAGGAGGCAGAGAATATTTCGTGTGTGATAATTAGGAAATATCACATTGGCGGTCCTGTGTCTTCTGGGAGAAGAAACAGAAGTCACAAAACAAGGAGCCTCATTTCTGGGATGGAGATGCAGCCATCTGGTTTTGCTCAGGTGATTTGTCAAGAGAATAATGAATTGTGAGATTGCAGAAACAGGTAGAGGCCAGATTGCAGAGCTTTGGAATGATTGGAGAATTTCAGTTTGGGGTCGCTTGCTTTGGTTTTCACTAGGCCAGGCACAGCATGGGAGCAGGATAAAGATGGAATTCAGCGAGTGTATTAACAAGACTATACTGACAATGTCCTGCAAAATCTGTCATGGTGGCCAGAGTCACCCACCCATAATCTCCTTGAGTACTGAAACCAAATCCATTCTGTTCAGCTCTCTTCTCTCAACACCTAACACAGTACCTACTGCAGACATTAGGTGCTCAAATAGGCATCAGATTAATGAGATAATGGTAGATAAGGATTTTGCTAACTGGTTCAGATGAGGAAGATAAATGCATGAACTAGACTAATCATCATAAAAATTTTAAAAAAAGAAAGAAATTGATGCCTGAAAATATTGGGGTAAAAAAACTGAGCATGGTGGTGTAGGCTTGTAATCCCAGTGCATGTGAAGCTAAGACAGTAGGATTGCAGTTTCACAGCCAGCCTCAGCTACTAAGGCCCTCTGCAAATTAGTGAGACCCTGTTTCAAAATGAAAAATAAAACAGAGCTGAGGGTATAGCTTAGAGGTAGAATGTGCCTGAGTTCAATCCCCAGTAAAAAAAAAAAAAAAAAAAAAAAAAAAAAAAAAAAAAAAAAAAAAAAAAAAAAAAAAAAAAAAAAAAAAAAAAAAAAAAAAAAAAAAAAAAAAAAAAAAAAAAAAAAAAAAAAAAAAATTAGAGGAAAAAATAAATTAATTTATTAATTTTACTTGCTTAAACTTGAGATAAAAGAAGGAGAAAGCCATGTGGTTCTCAAGATTCCAACCTGGGAATGTCATGATATCGCCAATCAAAAGTAGGGCAGCCTGGAGGAAGAGTTTGTTGGGAATTTGGGGCTAGATAAAGGTTGCTTTAGCCGGGCATGGTGGCGCATGCTTGTAGTCCCAGTACTTGGGAGGCTGAGACCGGAGGATCCAGATTCCTGGCCAGCCTCCACAACTTAGTGAGACCCTGTTTCAAAATAAAGAATAAAAAAATAGGACTGAGGGTATAGCTTGGAGGTAGAATGCCTCTGGGTTCCATCCCCAGTACTACACACACACACACACACACACACACACACACACACACACACAAAAGAGAAAGGGAGGGAGGGAGGGAGGGAGGAAAAGAAAGAGGTTGCTTTGTACTGAAAAGTCCAGAGGGTGAGGGTTGGCCTTGATGTGGGCCTGGAAGCTTGAGCATTTAGTAAAAATACAGCATGTCAGGCGTTGTTTGCACAGAGGTCGAGTGGAAGCCATCGTGTACACCCAAGTAGGCTTCACAGTTGCTTTCATGGTGGCATTCTCTGCCAAATTAGACAAGTTGCAAATTTGTTAGAGATTCCTTGAAGACGAAGAATGTTGGTGCAGAGATGCATGTAATACTCGCATAGCTGCTAATTCTTTCTGTCAATTTCCCAGGAGAAAGAGGCATAAAAAGGACTTCTCTGGGGTGACTTTCCTGTAGACAGGGCTTCTCTGTCGACGATCCCCCGATGGCCATCTTTTTCCTGACATTCACTGGGGAAATTCGGGATGTGATTCCCTTAGAGGAGACAGCTTGGCAACAGAACTGTGTGCGCTGCTTGTTCTCATTTGGCCTTTTGCTTCTTGGCCTGGAACGTCTTGGCTTATTTCATGGTGTCTGGGGTTTCATCTTTTCTGGGTTCTTGCCTGAAGCTCTGGCAGTTGATAGTGTTCGGTTGAGAAAGTCCTACCTAAGTTCAGTTTCCATGATGCAAGAGTTTCTTGCTAATTCCAGGGTGAATTGAAACCCCCAGTTAATGCCACATTTTTGCTCTTCATTTTGTCATCTAGCTCCAGTATTGCTTAAATTTTATTAAAAAAAAGTTCCTATAAAAGAGCAGAGGTTAGTTTAGTGGTGCTTTGGGACAACTGTAGGTATAAGAGGAGAAGGAAAACAGGCATAAAGCGATAACGCAGCTACGGCTATCTGGGAGCTAATGTGGTATTTATCCCAGAGGTTATTGAACCATGAGTGTGTGTGTGCGTGTGTGTGTGTGTGTGTGTGTGTGTGTGTGTGTGTGTTACAGGGGATTGAACACACGGGCATTCTACCCCTGAGCTACACCCCCAATCCTATTTTATTTTTTATTTTGAAGCAGGATCTTGCTAGGTTGATGAGAGTCTCACTACTTGCTGAGGCTGTACTCAAACCTGTGATCCTCCTGCCTCAGCCTCCCAAGTACTGGGATTATAGGCATGTACAACCAAGCCCAGCAGAATTTTAAATTTTGTTTGTTCATGTGTGTGGCCACTCAGCATAGTACAGGAATGCGTGTAAGGTTGAAAGAGCTAAGCTCCTGTTAAGCGAGATGAGAAAGGGCAATTGTAAGTTGTAAGTGGGATATGAAACCCATTGAAGGAACCCAGCGCTGGATACCAAGTTGGCGTCGCTATGAAAGCTGGGAATTCTCAAAGCCCAGTGACTCTGCCAAGATTTCTTATCTGCTTCACCCTTTCCTCTTCTGCTCTCTCATTGGCTTTTTCTCCCTTCTCTGATTTGCATGTACCGCCTTGCAGTTGACTTTTGTAAAGTAGAAAGAAATAGTAAAGCTTCCTCGTTCAATGGAAGAACAAACTGAAGATAAGAGACGCTAAAGCAAGCTGCAATAGCCACACTATTTAGGTTGCTGGACGAGCTGATGTTTTCTTGGTGTGGAGTCCAGTTATTTCAGGGCTTGCTTATGGGCCAACAGAGCAAAGAACTGCTTTCTGATTATCTGGACTCTTTCCCTCTATGCCTATTTCTTTGGTAACTTCTATTCCTCTCCACCACCCAACCCTGGGCACAAAAATTTTATTTCCAGTATTTCCCACCATAGATGTATTGTATCTGAATAAAAACAAAATGCTAAAGCAACTCTAGATGCAAATTATCTGGATCCTGGTGTCAAATAGTGCTTGTAAAATTTTGATGTGCAGGGCAGTCATCTGAGGCTTTCGTTTAAATGCATATTGTGACTCAGTTGTCCTGGGTGAGACTTGAAATTCTGCATTTCTAACAAGTTCCTCTAGGGTTCGGATGATTCTGGAACTCAGAACAGAGTAGCAAGTGATGACAGAACCACTAGTCATGTTTTTTTCTAGACATTAACAATCACTTTGCAAGTTCTGCATCTATACCTTTAGGAATAGGATACTTTTATATATCTTATATTCAGTTGGCTTGCTCCTATTTTTTTTTTTTTTGAGAAGATGCTACAAAGCACTTTGGAAAATGCTACTGCAGGCGTCATTCCTTTACAAACTCTGAGTTACTATAAAAACCACTGTAGAGACCTGTGGGTTAAAAAGGCCATATTCTGTTATTGAACCCATATGAGCTTAGGGTGCAATGTCAATCAAGATCTGACTTTCAATTCTTAGTTTATAGTGAGTAGCTATAGTTGAAGGAGATACTAGAAGTTTTTATGTTATAAAGGTGTTTTTTTGTTTTGTTTTGTTTTACAAAATGTAAAGTATTATTGGTGTCGAGTAATCAAGTTCTCAGGTATTCTCCTTGTGTGTCAGTGACTTTGGATAGTAAAAGTCAAGATAATATGACAGTATACACACACACACACACACACACACACACACACACACACAAGTTCTTGTGAATTGACTGTAGTTTTGAAGCTGTTTCCTGGAAACTGACATTTATTGATGACGCAGATGTTAAGATTGTCTTGGTTTTCTTTATTCCATATGAAACTGAAAAGCATTATAGAAACAATATTATTTCTCTACTTTCACCTCTATATCCATTTGTCCTGTCCCCTCTACTAAAGGAAACTGAGGTGTCTTGGATATAGCAATCTAATTTGAAATGACTCAAGAGAGATAGGTAGTGCTAAATATTCAGAATTCAATAATAAAAAATAATCAATTTAGTGAAAAGCCAGCTGTTCTTTGTATTCTAATAGGCATGTGATGTTGATGAAAAATAGCATTCAAGTAAAGTTTACCAAGTAGAATTGGTTTGATTTAGAATATTATGCCATTTTGCAGACTAGGAAATGTTATTTAGGTTTGACAAAAAAAGCTGAATAGTACAGCCAGTCCAAAGACTCAAATACCATAGGATTATCTTTAAATTTAGAGAATGAAAAAATGCTAGTGCATTATATTTAAGACATGGCATGATAATGCTCTCAAAGAGTATGCTTGTGTTTTCTATGTCCTTCAAATTTCATTTGAATGAATGCTTTATGGATCTTCGTGATGTTCAAGGATATGTTAAAATACTATTGCAAACATACCAGGCAACTTGGGTTTAGATGATTTTAGATGTGAGTTATTTTAGCCTTCTGCTATTTGAATTGCTTGGAAAGAAGTTGGATTTGCATGGCAATTCAGAGATTCTTTCCTGTGTCTCCCCTATGAGTTTGAGGGCTTGATGAATGATGACTTTCCCCCAGAGAAGACTCTAAGACAAGGGTTTGAGTTCAAGGATACAAGGAAGTGGGGATATAACATAGGAAGCCAGCAAATAATGTGCACGAGTGCTTGACTATCCTGGCAACAAGACCCAGCCCATTGAGGACCCTATGAAACACTGTCCCACAGAGGAGCAGGAAAGCTGCTGCATTTCTTCTTCATGCCCTGTCCTTTACTGCTTCAAGTTGCCCCAGGGGCATTTATTCTTGAGTAGTTCTATCCTTTATTTGCCTGGGCCAAGTGTTTGTAAGGCAGAGAAAGTCCTTTCTCAATGGCAGAAAGAGGCAGTTATCCATGGGCTTCTGGGGAAGGGTCTCAGGCAAAGCTCTGGGAAGGCTAAGGACATACAAGCAGGACACTGTCTTATCAGTGTGGCCACTACTGTATTCCCAGTTGTATTAGTGCTGCAGTGCCTGATACCTCGAAGATGCTTAATAAGTATGGATGGAAGGAAGGAAGGAAGGAAGGAAGGAAGGAAGGAAGGAAGGAAGGAAGGAAATGAAGAGAAAGTGGGGAAATAAATAATTTCCAATAGACTTAGAAAAGCCAACATTGGCAATATATCAGCCAGTAGCACAGATAGATCAAAGATTAGAGATGGTTTTTGAAAATGATATTTTGCTTCTGACTTAGGTCCCCAAGCTAATATCTAATAAATTTTATGCTTGCCAGGTTTATTTTGCATGAAGAGAGGGGAAAAGAAAGGAAAAGGCAGGCATGAGAAAGCAAAGGGTTCTGTGTCTCAACTACCTCAACTCTGAAAGGGGGGGCTGAGGGGACTTAGATTTTTGACATCCATAGTTATATGACACCTACCTAATTTCCTAAAAAATAAGCAGAAGATGTTATTTTTGATGATTCTGTCCCCAGTGTTCTGGAAAGCAATTATCAATGAATCTGTGAAGAGCTGGTCTCCTTCTTGGTCAGGGGGGCAAGGAAGGGGGAAGACTGGAGAGAGGTAAAGAGGGATAAAGACAATGTCTAGCACCCAGGCAAAAATGAAGAAAAATTGCCTTAGTCACTCAGATGTTTGCTAATATTAAGATGTTCAGCCTGACACAAGCAATTTCTTTTATGTTTTGCTAACATATTTGAATGTAGAGTGAAAAAAAATCATGAAATCACCACAGATATTTTAAATACATGCCACTAAACATAGAAATAGCATGTGATTGCTTTCACTTATTATTTTGATAGTTCCCATGATGTACATAGATGGTTATAACCTGGGAGTACGTCTGTTTGGCCGAGCATGAGTCTGAATGTATTCGTTTGTCTAATGTATATGCATGTGGCCAGCAGAGCAGAGCAGAAAGGGTTTTGGAGAGGGACTCCTTCCAAAAATATGTACTTTTTAATTTATTTTCTGGTTTTGATCATCTGTAAGTATTGTAGCCATCATGGTTGCTCTATGATTCTGTGAACCATGTAGTATTAACATAAAACCTTCAAAAGGCCAATTCTCTCCCCAACTCTCCCCTCCAATTATGGCCACTGTCAAATTCATAATTTACAAGAGTCAGGAGAGCCCTTCTGTCCTCTTTGCTGGGAGTTGAGAGATATTATGCTAGAGAAATAACCCCAGAGAACAAAGGGTACCCAGGAAAGCAGCACTGAGCATACAGAGTTTGAAAATGCCAGCAAAGGGTTAAGAAGTTAGAAATAATTATTCCTTGCCAGAAACAAGAGCAGAAAGAGCTTGGCAATGACTGCTGTCTGTTTTTCCTGGAGAAGTGGAGAAATGTGCTCCAGAGACCAGGGCCAACATGGACCCAGAGTACTGAGCTGTTTCCCTACCCTGAGGGCCTCATACCAGCTCCCTTGCTGGGCCTCCTATGACCCTGGAACTGGGTGGCAGGCCAGCTACGCAGGGGTGTGGGAAATCAATCCATAAACATTTGCTTTCTTCTAGCAGGACTCTCAGCTCCTCTCGACAATTTTCTCATACTGATTTATTGATTTAATTTTTGGTTGGCGATGGCGATAGTTATAAAGTAAATTTACCCCCAGGAAAACAGGATATTTGGGGAATTCATTAATGCTAACACACTGCACTTGGAGCCCAGATCCACTCTCTGTCTGACCAAATCAGCTACTGGCAAGCAAGTGACACCAAGGAAACAATGCCTCCTGGCCACCAACATTGACTCAGCTGGGATGGCAGAATCGAAGGATATGGTGTCATTTTCCCCTTTACTCGTCGGCCTTGGAAATCAAACGTCAAGTCACTAACTTTCAGTAACCCCATGTTTCTCATCGTGCTCGGATTTTGGCATTGTATTTTTCTTTATTTTGATTTCAGCCTCAGGGAGAAAACACTGCCATGGGTATATTTCTTTTCTATCCTCAAATTATCTGAAAGGATTACGTTAGATACTTGATATGTTTAGATATAGACTATCTCCTGGAGAGCTCATGTATTCAGAGTTGCTATAACTGAGTCACAAGGGTTGTAACCTCATCAGTGGGTGGATCCATTGTAATGGACTTACTGGGTGGCAACTGAGGTAAGTGGGTGTGGCTGGAGAGGGTAGGCCCCCTAGGGACTGTGCTTTTGTCTTTGAATCCCCTTGCTTGCTTGCTCTCTTGCTTCTGGCCTTTATGATGTGAGACAGAGCCTTGCTCTCTCCTTTTCTGTTTTCCATCATCATACTCTGAGTTCCACAGACCTGGCTGGCATAGACTAAACTTTGGGACCTCCAAAACCTGTGAGCAAATAAACCTCCCTCTAAGTTGCGTGGTCAGGCTTATTGGGGCACCGCAGTGAGGATGCGGGCTGAGACAATACTGCATTGGTTTTTCATTCTGAGTAGCAAATTATCTGAAAATGTAGCTGCTTAAAGCAATACACATTTGTTATCTCACATTCTCTGGGTCAGGGAACTGGATATGGCTTAGCCAGGGGCTTGTATTTCAAGGTCTCTTACAAAGGTACAGTCAAGACTTTGGGCTGCAACATTATAGGAAAATTAGACTGTAGAAGGATGCACTTTCAAGTTCACTGGTATGATTGTTGGAAGGAGTACAGTTCCTTGTGGGGAACTGGACTGAGGGCCTGAGTCCCTGCCTTTCTGCTGTTTGTACCTCCCTTACTTCTTTGCCCTGTGGGCCTCTTGATGGGGAGCTGGCTTCCATTATAGCAAAAACCAAGATAAAGCCAGCAAGAAGTCATAGTCTTTTAATAACCTAATCTCATGACCTCCCATGACACTGCATTATAAAGGAAATCATAAAGACCAGCCCATATTCAAAGGAAGAATTATACAATGACATAACTACAAGGAGGTAGGGATCATCTGGGGCCGATTTAAAGACGTCTTACACTCATGTGATTACAAACTGAAATAAGATAGTTCTTTTTGCTGCAGTAAGTCTTGTGTGTAAGAACAAATTCTCAGTCATTGTTGGTGATGTTGGTTAATACTTTGAGGATGAAGAAGAAAATATGATGAGTATATTTACTATTTCTTTGGTAGTTGGACATTGTCCCATTGTGTCGAAGAGTAAACCAGAGGCCATGCCAGGGGTAGGCTCTGGGGAGGCACAACACGTATCACTGTGAAATGACTACATGTGAGGGGCAGATCACAGGCATAGGACTGAAAGTCAAGCTAATTGAGTGCTGAAAGAAGAAGGACATGCAGATAGGGGATCTAGATAAGAAAGGAGAAACACAAACACAAGTATACACTTCTTACGAAAATGATACTAACAGAGAACGAAAGGACAGGATTAGAAAAGATTGGTATAATCTAGTACAACTCTCAAGCCCAGGGAAATACTCCATTCTCAAAGATCTGAGTATATCATCTACCCAAGATTTCTCCTTAATGGGCTGCCTCTGTAACTTGCTCAATTCAGGTTGGGCTAGCCATGCCTTAAAGAGTAGTTTTCTAGCCACACAGAGAAGGCAACAGAGGAGGCAGAGAGGAGACAAGCTCAGTAGTCGATAATTACTATAAAACAACATAGCATGTCTTGGGCACATATAGAACTGCAGATTGTGTTAATCAGCTTTCCATTACTATAGCAAATACCCAAGCTGATCAGCTTACAAAGAGAAAAGGTTGATTTGGGCTTCCCAGTTGAGAGTTTCCAGTCTATGATTGGATGGCCCTGTCGCTTTACATCATGGCAGGAACATGTAGCAAGATGACTCACCTCCTAGCTAGGACACGAAAACAGGGAAAGAAACTGGCAGTCCACGATGCCCCTAATGACCTGAAACCTCCACCTAGAGCCCACCACCTCAATATTCCCATCACCTTCCATTAGCCCAAGATGAGAACCACATCTTTGACACATGGGCCTTCAGGGACATTTCAGGTGTGAACTGCAGCAGAAGAATCCTTGTTCTAGTCCTGGGGTTAGGCATGTAACTTAAAGACTGGTAAGTCACCTTGAGTCATTGGGTTTAGGTAACTAAACTTTAAATTGGGAGTTTTTAATACCTTCCCAACCAATAAATCCCTACAGGAGTTCCCAGGGACCTATGTAGTGTATAGACTCTTGGCAGTATTTTTTAATTGTTATTTTATTTATTATTTATTTATTTATTTATTTATTTATTTATTTATTTATTTGCAGTACTGGGGATTGAACCCAGGGGCATTCTACCTTCTAGCTACTCTCCCAATCCTATTTTTTATTCTTTATTTTGAAACAGGGTCTCACTAAGTTGCAGAGAGCCTCACTAAGTAGCTGAGGTTGGCCACGAACGCGGATCCTCCAGTCTCAGCCTCCCAAGTACTGGGATTACAAATGTGCGCCACCATGCCTGGCTCTAGACTCTTGGAAGTATTAAATACTGTTGACCACTTCCTTGTTCCTTGTTGAACACTTCTTCCCTTGGCTATAGATATAATTTGGCAAGTTCTTAACAAAAAGGTTTCACCTGAGGAAAGTATTTTGTATGAGAAGAGCAAAAGGCCCGACTAGCTCCCCGGCAATCGTGTACGCTATATAAGAGGAGAAAAAAGCCAGGCGTAGTGGCACACCCTTGTAATCCCAGCATTTGGGAGGCTGAGACCGGAGGATCCTGGTTCGCGGCCAGCCTCAGCTACCTAGTGAGGCCCTCTGCAATTTAGTGAGACCCGGTTTTGAAATAAAAAATAGGGCTGGGGGTATAGCTCGAAGGTAGAATGCCCCTGAGTTCAATCCCCAGTACCACAAAAAAAAAAAAAAGAAGAGAAAAAGTTGGTTCTAGAAGCAGCACTGGCCCAAGACATTAGAAGGAAGCCGGATAGGAGTGGATTAAAAGTGAGCAGATACAGATAATTCATTCAAGAAGTTCAGTTTCTTTCTTTATTTTTTATTTTTTTTGCAGTACTGAGGATTGAACCCAGTGGCATTCTACCTCTGAGCTACACTCCCAGCCCTATTTTTTATTCTTTATTTTGAAACAGGGTCTCACTAAGTTGCGGAGAGCCTCACTAAGTAGCTAAGGCCGGCCGAAAACCTGGATCCTCTGATCTCAGCCTCCCAAGTACTGGGATTACAAGCGTGGACTACCACGCCCAGCAATAAGTTCAGTTTCAAAGGGGGAGATGGAGGGGGTGGTTGCTGATGGAAAATAATGGACTCTGAGGATGTTTCCTAGAGATGAGTGAGACTTACCATGTTCACATGCATAGAAGGAGTTGGGAGGGGTGGTAATGTCGGTGGGAAACCAAGAGGCATGGGACCTAGAGCCCAGGTGGGACTGACTTGCCAGGAGGGCCTACCCACACTCCCATTTAAACAGGATGTGCAGTGGACTTAGATTAGCTTGTGCTACAGGGGACATCAGTGAGTCTCCTACACAGTCAACCCAAGACAGCCAGGAGCAGAAGGAGACAGCCAGGAAGAGCAAGGCCAGAGGATGGCAGCAAGGATGCGCGCTCACCCTCCTGTAGTTGGATGAGAAATTGTGCACAGCAACGTAGACCCAAGAAGAGGATGAGGAAGAGAGGAAGGAGCATGTAGTATGGACTGGAAGAGAGTCAACGGGCTGGGGAAGGCTTGGTCTATGGAGGACGGCCAGAACTTGGCTCAGGCCATGGCAGATGGTTAGAACCTGGGTACTCAGAGCCAGGCATGGTGGCACATGCTTGTAATCCCAGTACTTGGGAGGCTGAGACCAGAGGATCTGGGTTCGTGGCCAGCCTCAGCTACTTAGTGAGGCCCTCCACAACTTAGTGAGACTCTGTTTCAAAATAAAGAATAAAGCCAGGCATGGTGGCACACGCTTGTAATCCCAGCATTCTGGAGGTTGAGACCAGAGGATCCGGGTTCGCGGCCAGCCTCAGCTACCTAGTGAGGCACTCTGCAACTTAGTGAGACTCGGTTTCAAAATAAAGAATAAAATAATAGAAAAAAATAGGGCTGAGGGTATAGCTCGGAGGTAGAATGCCCCTGAGTTCAATCCCCAGTACCACAAAAAAATAAAAATAAAGAATAAAAAATAGGACTTGGGGTGTAGCTCGGAGGTAAAATGCCCCTGGGTTCAATCCCCACTACCGCAAAAAGCAAAAAGAACTTGGGTATTCAAGGCAGGAAAGAAAATAGAGAACCTGAGCTGAGAGCCTGCTCTCTGCTGGACCCTGGTATGTGTCACCTGTCCACTCCCCTGCCTTTTTGTCGGAGAAACGGTGAGCCTCGCTTGCAGTCTCTTGGCTGGCAAGAGCAAGAGGAAGGGTCAGATCCTGCACCGCGGCTGCGTGAGGACCAGCGTGTACCTCGCTGTGTCTCCAGGATACCAGGCAAGCCCCAGAGAGCTGCCTGGGCTCAATGTAGGTGAGCTGCAAGAGCAGCTTTGAGAATCCCAAATCCACGCTTAGCCAGTGGACAGTGTCCAGGAGCCTGGAAACACCCCTGGGGATCATTGTGGGCAGCCAGGGCTCCGGAAGCCCAGCCCTGTGTGCATGGCATTTGTGGCCTCGCCCGAATTAGACGCCTGGTGCTGTTGGTTCCACACACCTAACGTCCTGGAGGAAGCGACAGCGAGGGCCTGTCAACAACCATTCCAGGATAGAAGCCGGGGGAGGGTGGCAATTTCTGATTGGGCTATTACAGTGTGTTAATGTGCGTCCTCAAACGATATGTTTCCCTCTTCCACTTTTCCCCTGCTGGTTTGATGGAGAAAACCATAGCGACCAAAAGTGCAAGATTTATGAAGATCGTAGAGCAGGGGCTGGGGTTGTCGGCAGGGGAGCCCCCCTTGGGAGGAATTTACCTTTTAAACCTAGAGGAGAACAGGTGCTCTGGAACTGGGAGGTAACTGCAAGAGGGTGGGGATGGCATTCCTGAAGGGAAAGGTTACCCAGATTAACAACACGCCGCTGAGAATGATGACACTCTGGCTCTGTCATTAAAACAGGTGGCTGTCATTACGGCCGCGCGCTCATAATGGGAAGATAATACAGGCTGGGAGAGATTTATGTGGGCCCCTGAAAGACGGAATTGCACATAAAGGAGGAAACAAGGCATAAAGAGGACCAATTTGGGGGATTTCTCTCCCCGCAGGATTGCACATGATACTCATTAATGGTGTCGAATTTGTGCCACCAGATCCGAAGAGTTGAATTACCTACAGAGCTTTCATTTATTCAGGTTTATTCAACTTTCCTTTGGGACAGATTTTTTTTTTTCCCCTTCTTGGATGCTTTCCTTTAGTTTAAGGGAGGAGGAGCAGATGTAAAAATTTACCGTATATGACAAAACGGACCTGTTTTCCTTTCCTACAAATGATGTTGGCTCTTCCGTAGACTGTGAAGGCCAAAAGGTGAGTCCAAAAAATGATGAAATCAGGGGGGTCCCAGGCCCTGCAAGATTACTGATAGGTCTATGTACACTATTTTTTCATTTCTCAAAGAGATGAAGTTTCAATGTTTTCATTTAATTAATGATGCTAACTATTGCCAGGACTTTTCTAAGTTTTTTTTGTTTTTTTTTTTGTTTTTTTTTTTAATTACTAGAGATTGAACCCAGGGGTGTTCTACCTCCGAGCTATACTTCCAGCCCTATTTTACTGTTTATTTTGTAACAGGACCTCACAAAATTGTGGAAGGGCCTTGCTGAGTTCCTGAGGCTGACCTCAAACTTGACAATTCTCCTGTCTCAGCCTTCCAAGTACTAGGATTACAGGCATAATCCACCACACCCAGCTTCTAAGCATCTTAGAAGTATTAACTCAATACTCACAGTAATCATGCTAAAGTGAGCTCATTCATTATGTCCATTACAAGATGAGTTACAGAGAGACTATGCAACCTCCACACTTGCCAGGTCACTGTGGGGTTCTAACCCAAGCCCTCTTCTGGAGAAGAGTTCTACAGTTCTACAGTTCTCCTGCTGCACTCCTCACATTTTGTCCATTTCCAATTTGCAGGGGCATTGAAATGGCTCCTTTGTACCATCTGTGAGGCTCTCTTCTGGCGAGAACGCATTTTAAAATCTCAGCCCGTGAGAAGTTGTTGCATTAAAGGTCGATAAGATACAAGAAATGCACTTGTGCCGGAGTCAGCAGTGATGTTTCCCTTTTCACCGGGGCTTCTTTAAAACGTGCAGGCCTTGAGAGCCCTGTTCTACTCCCTGTGTGTACAGTCGGAGAAGGCATGGTAACCTTTTAAATCCATTAGAAGTGCACATGCTTGCTCTCAAACATAAAAAATCAACACAAAGTTCCAGATCTGCTTACACACTTACTGCTGCTAGTCCCTACGGATTGCATGTCTTACCTTTAGAGGCACAGTTGGAAGGATATTTCTTTGAGGATCCTGGAGAATTACGGCTGATTGGGCACAGATGGGAGATAGGGTAATTTACCCTATCCCTCCCCCTCTCTGTTTGCCATTTGACACAAGACATGAACAGCTCTTTTGCCTTACAAGGCGTAGCCAGATTGCCAAGTAATTACCTTGATTTATGATGGCAAGAGTAGAAGGGAGCATGAAACATAATTTTTAACTGAGGATGGTCAGATTACCACTCCCATAAGTTGTCAATTATCTCCCATTGTGTTGGATTGCAAGCAAGCATGGTGAAGAGGAACAGCGTCTTGGGTTCTCAGGGCCTAGAATAATGTCTGGCTTTTGATGTGTATAGAGTAAAGAAATTAATAAATAAGTAAGTACCTACTGTATACTCCTTGCAAAACACTCAAATGTTTTCACTTTTCTGCTTTCAAGATCATAAGTGGCACAACAGGACAAGTATGCAAATCTGTAGCACAAATGTATAAGAGAAAAAAATAGCATGTTAGAGGAGAGAGAAAATGCTTCCACTTTGGG
Source organism: Graphiurus murinus (assembly GCA_004027655.1). Taxonomy (NCBI): domain Eukaryota; kingdom Metazoa; phylum Chordata; class Mammalia; order Rodentia; family Gliridae; genus Graphiurus; species Graphiurus murinus. Next base: position 259,450 of record PVLC010000149.1, read on the forward strand.
GAAATAGAAAGGCCTTTTAGAAAAGTGTGTTGGAGAAAGTTGGTAGCAGATAGGTGGGTGTATTAGTCAGCGTCTCATCTCTGTGACCAAAATACTTGACAAGACCAACTCAGAGGGGGAAAAGTTTATTTTGGCTCACAGCTTCTCAAGTTCAGTTCATGCCTGGCTGGATCAAGGCAGAAGCATCATGGCAGCATGCTACAGTGGAGGAGGATGCTCAGATAAGAAGGTAGGAAGCAAAAAGAGAAAGAAAGGGAGGGAGAGGAGGAGGAGGGAGAAGAGGAGAAAGAAGAGGAGAAGGAAGAGGAAGGGGAGGAGGAGGAGGAACAAGAGGAGGAGGAAGAGGAACAAGAGGAGGAGGAGGAGGAGGAGGAGGGAGAGGAGGAGAAAGAAGAGGAGAAGGAAGAGGAAGGGGAGGAGGAGGAGGAACAGGAGGAGGAGGAACAGGAGGAGGAAGAAGAAGAGGAGGAGGAGGAGGAGGAGGAGGAACAGGAAGAGGAGGAGGAAGAGGAGAAACAGGAGGAGGAGGAGGGTAGGAGAGGAGGAGGAGGGAGAGGGAGGGGAACCACCAGAGACAGATGTAGTCCCTAAGGCCATGCCTCAAGTGACTTACCACCTCTAGCCGTGCACCACCAGTAAATCCATTCACATTTTTAATTCGTCAATGGATTAGTCCACTGATGCGGTTGGAGTCCTCATTTAACCATTTCACCTCTGAACATTATTGCATTGCCAACACATGAGCTTTTCTGGGGAACATTCCAAATCCAAACCCTAACAGTGGGGGCTCTGCAGGAGCTAGAGGCAGGAATGTATAGAATATAGTAGAAACATCACAAAGAGTTGACCTTGGAGTATTATAGGAAGTTGGATACATGTTTGGATGCAGTGTGGGGCTGTTGAATGCCATGCTGGAGCATTTGTATATGGTTCACCAGACAGAAAGGAACAGTGGAAGGGATTGAAGGGGGAAGATCACAAATCACCTTTGGTAAGGTCAAGCTCTTAATAGTATGTGATGAAGGGTAAATCTGGACACAAGGCAACCAGTTGGGAGGCTAATGAAATTGTCTGGAGGAAGGGAAAATTGGAACAGAGATGGTGGCATTGGGAATGAAAAGAAAGATGTCTTGGAGGCAAAATTTATAGGAATGAGGATTATTTGGATGAGAGCATAAAACAAAGAATGATTCAGAGGTGCAACTATAAGTGTGTGTGTGTGTGTGTGTGTGTGTGTGTGTGTGTGTGTGTGTTGCTGGAGATTGAACCTAGGGACATTCTACCCATGCCCCCATACCCCAGCCCTATCTTTTTTTGAAACAAGATCTCACTAAGTTGCTAAGTGCTTTGCTCAGTACAGATTTGAACAAGGGTAATTGGTGGTCAAGACATAGTTCAGTTATGAAGAGCTGATACAAGAGAGAAACCATGGAATTGAGTTTTTGTGGCACAAGAAATGGATAATTGGAAATTGCCCTCCAAGGGCTGGAGTTACAGAGTCCCAAGTCATCTCCAGGGAAGTAAAAGTTGAAGCAATGAGAATAAATCACAACTCCAAGGAGAAATAAGGGATGAGGGCGGAGAGAATATGCAAGTACAGCTTGTACACAAGTCAAGAATAGTCATCATTAATTTTCTGTGAGCACGAGACAGCCAAGAACAGAAACTCATATTTCCTCCTTGGTCACCAGAGTCCACCCCATCCTCTTCAGCAAGTCCTGAGGTCACAGGATGGTGCACTGCCTCCAGCCCTGGTGCACATGTGCAGGGACTTGAGCATGACCTGTCCATCCCCAGAGACCAGGGAGGAGAGTGACAGTTGTTGGATTTGGGGAATTTCCCTGCTTCTACCTTTCAACTGCTTGGCTTATTCCCAACACAAGCAACAAAAATAATATGAGTCAGACTACCCCACTTCTCTGCTCAGATTCACCATAGCATAAGACACAGCACTTCTCTGCAGATGTGAGCCCTTTGCAACTGGGCCAGAAAGTTTTCTGCCCTCCTCACCTGCTCTGCTGCCCTGCACCAGACCCTTCAGCCTCCTTAATCTCTCTCCCCCTCCTGCCTGAAGGCTTTGGCCATTGAGTGATTCTCCTCCAGGTAGATCTCTCTCCACCCTCACCTCTTTGCTGGCCTTTGTTCAGATGTCATCTCCTCAGTGCAGCTTCCAATGAAATGAGATCCCTATTAAAATCCCTAAGCCCACCCAGACTCTACCCCAGCCCTCCTTCCAATTCCAGTGCAGAATAGATATGGTGTGACTCTGGGACCAGCCTGCCTGGGGGAACCTTGGTTCTCCGGTTTCCCAGATGCATGTCCTTGGACTCACCCCTTCAATTTCTCAGGGACCTCAGTTTTCTTATTCTCAAAATGGGGACATAATAACAGAGACATAGGACAGATTAGGTTCATGTATGTAAAGCACCTGTAATACAGCCTGACACATAGCTTGCCGTAAGAGTTAGCAATTATTTTTCCATAGCGTTTACCACCACCAGATGTGTTATTTACTAGTTTATTTGCAGGTGAGTCCCTCTCCACTGGAACCTTACCTCCACAAAGGCAGGGATTTGCAATCCTTTTGTTCACCACTATACTGTAGGTCCTAGAATGGGTGCATATGTGGGTGCTCAATAAATATTTGTTGAGTAAATATGTTGGTGGTGTTTTCCTCATTTTTGTGTCTGGTTTCCTTTGGCGTTGGGAAGGACAGAATTCATCAGCTGCCCAATTCAGTTGCTTCTGAGGCAAGACACTGTCATTTCTGGGTTGATTTCCCATCGACTAGGGAGGCTTTCTGCTAGTGCCAGAGTTCTCAGGTCTACAGAAGTAACCAATGTCTTCTGTACTTGATCTTCCCTGGGCCATCTTCCACATCTCTGGATTGTCTGACTGAGCTTGACTTATGTCCTTCGTCCTCTTCTGAGTAAGAGGAGCTACACAGGTAGAATCCTCAGCCTTTAGGTAGGGAGCATGGCCCAAAGACTGAGGATCTCTGGTTAATACATAGGTAAGAAGGTATCATCAGCCAAATTTGAGAAGGTCTCCACACACATAATCTGATATTTCTCCAGGAGAACAATAGTCAAGACTGGCAAGGCACTAGATTTTGCTCTTAGACTCCAAGTGGTCATTGCAATACCATTCTTTCTCTAAGTCCCCTTAACATCAAGCTGCCTCTGACTTCTCAAAGCACATCTGTGTGTGTGTGATAGAAAAGACTCTTTGGGGTAAATCAGTTCTGGCACTTTGATTATCTGGTCCACTAGGTTCCCAAACAGCATGTCTCCATTCTCAGTGCTCATCAGTGGTTCAGAGAAGCTGGGGACCTGCCCACTCACCCATCCATTGTTGGAGTGCCTCAGGCCAGGGTCAAGTCACTGAGCAGGTTAGCAGTCATCTTTGACAATACCCACTGAAGCTCTATACCTCGATTGGTTCCCATGGCTGCTGGGATGGGCCTGTGCATAGGGCAGAAATAACTTCCAGGTCTACGAGTCTCTTTGTTAATATATACTATGGCCTACACAATTTACTAAAGTGCCACAGATTTGACATGTATCAACAGATGTGTGTGTATATGTGTGTGAGTGTGTGTTGCACTGGGAATTGAACCCAGGGGCAGTCTACTTCTGATCTATACCCCTAGCCCTTTTTATATTTTATTTTGAAATAGGGTCTTGCTAATCTACTGCACGCTGGTCTCAAACCTGCAATCCTCCTGTCTCAGCCTTCCAAGTACTGGGATTACAGGTGCGTACCACCACACCCAGCTCAACAGATAGTTTTAAACAGCTCCCTTTGGAACAATCCAGGATCTTAAGGAACCATTACTCATGTTCCCCTTGAAGCCCTTGCAAATATAATATCATGTCAGAGTTTACTAGTACCTCCCAACAGGTCATTGTCACAACCACTTTCTCCCTTAGGAGCTAAAAGGTGGCACTGGACATGAACTATATTGAAGCACTCCTGCAAACAGGAAAAAAGCAGCATGCACAGAGGACTCTTTTCTCCTCCTTCTCTGTCCTCCTTCACATAATAGAAAACTCCTCACTGAGCCCCCTGACACAGCCTGACTCTGCTCAGTACTCAGGGCCTCACCGTCTGGGTTGAACAGAAGTGGCCCTTTCCATTGCCCCCAGCCTCCACCTAGCACAGGTGAAGGTACCCAGAGTTGGAATGGACGTTATGCAGACACCGCTCACTGGCTTGGTCCTGGGCACATTCACTTAATACTTAAGACAGGACGAGACCTAAGAGGAATCCATGATCCTACATCACGACCACATAGATGCCTCCTGTTCTTAATTCAACAAAATTTAAATTCCAGAAAGAGAGGACCTCTGTATTTCACTAGAAACCTAGCCTCATCCAAACCACATGACTAGAAATTGGGAGAGTTAACACACATAGTAGGATTCATAGAAGCCCCTTCCATATCACAGCCTGGCTTGTATTTTCTTTATCCATAATCCTGTGATCCTATGGTTCTGGGTAGACCTTCGCTTGCAGACCTTGCTTCCTAGCCAAATCCAGACTTATTCTTTATCACCAAGTAAGTGTCTTTCTGATCCAGGATAGCAGAAGCCTGCAGTAGCCTCAGCAAAATGCCCTGTAAAGCCAGGCCTGGAGCCCTTTGCCCTCGAAGGAAAGGTCTGGGCAGTCACTGAATTTGGGCCTGCTTCCAAAGCCACATTGTGTCTTGTGATGGCACCTTCTTTATAAGTTTGTGAATTTCAATCTTTCCTTCTGTGTGACTGAATTAGCAGTTTCTCAATCGTTTCAGGAGACTATAAACATGGTCAGGAAGCCAAGGCTAATGTGTACCCCCCTTCAGCAGGGTGGGATTTTTCTCCACACCAAGCTCCATACCTTCCGTTCTGCCTGGGGGTTTGTACCTCTGAGCATTCCTCCGTCACTTCGCACTTGCCTGCAGTTCTCTCAAACACAGATATATTACCTGGCACAAAGGTTGTTACATTTGATTACCTTCTATATCATGGATCCTTTCAAACTCTCCGTGGTCCCTCTTGGTATGATCAAACCCATGTTCGAATGCCTCTGCCTCAGGCATTGGCTGGAGCTGGCTTCCTGCAAATTCTCTTAGCTACCTCTGTGCCTACCTGAAAAATGAGGTACCCCTCCTGACCATAGGGAAAGAGGACAATCTCTAGGGGAGGGAGAGGAAATTCAGGATAAAAATGACATGGCATGGGAGGCCACACTGCCCAGAGCAGGGGCGACCTCATATGCACGCTCCACCCTTTTATAAAGCTACCCCACCTCATTTTGCCCAGACCATCCTCTTCTCACATTCTTTGAGTCTCCTTAATCGCTGTCCCCCTCCCAAAGCCTGTGTATCTTCTTGCATGACATATCAATCTCCAAACCCCACTGGGGCCATGTGGATGACACAGGTTCCCCAGGGTCTGTGCCTCTAAGGGGTCTCGCCCAAGCCTGGCTCCACAGCTGGGGACAAGCAGTAGGGGACCCCAAGTACAACCAGGTCAGACAGCATGCAGCAGGAGGGTGGCATTTGAGGGAGCAGCCAGTTTGGGGGTTTTGTGTGTGTGTTTTGTTGTTGTTGTTTGTTTTTGTTTTGTTCATCTTTGTAAAATCCCACCCAAAATCCACACTCGCTTTCAACCTTTAGGACCAATTTCCAGCTGAAAACCATCTATCTCCATAGGAAATTCACATCCTCTGAGGTGATGGAACTTTGTGCTTTTTGTGCTAAAAGAAAGAGAGTGTGTCCCTGTTAAGACCATTGGTTTCTCAAAGGTCTTCTCTGATGACTTTGGCCATGCATGGGACATCCTCACGGAGTCTGTCCCCCAGCAACAGGAGGAGAGTCACCCACTGGAGGCTGGGCATCAGTTTGCAGTTCTGAGTGTGCCTCTGCCTTCACCTCGTGTTCTCCCACAGAGGCAGGAAGCAGAACTGGGAGGGACTGTGGTGCGAGCAGTAGTTTTGAGCCTGTGCTGTATCTTGGGATTGCTGGAGCCCCAGAGAACTTTACTAAGAAACAAATGCCGTACACGTCTGAGGACAGATGCTGCAGGTGAGATAACGGTCACTCTAGAGTCATCTGCTCTGTCTTCAGTCCCAGAAAACACTGGGCCTCAGCGAAGGCAGTAAGAGGTTTAAGCCAGTCAGGTTTCAGATGAACATCTGGGCAGGGACAGAGGAATTTTGCAATAGTTTTCTAAATAGTAGCAGCCACAGAAGTAGATGATGTGGTTCTTAAGATTCTGCCCATTTTATTCTGTGCATAGGGGGAGTTTTTTGTTTTAATTGAACCTAGGTGCATTCTACCTTCAAGCTACACCCCCATCCCTTTTTTATTTTTTATTTATAAACAGGTTCTTGCTAAGTTGCTCAGGGTCACCCTAGGTTGCCAAATCTGGCCTCGAATCTGAGACCCTTCTGCTCAGCCTTTCAAGTACTGAGATTATAGGCATGCACCACTGGGCCCCAATATGTCTGGTTTCTTTAGGATCACGTTAGCCAGGGACCACCTCCACTCAGAGCAGGATAGAAAATGTGCAGAATTCACAAGAATTTCATCAGGATGATGGAAAGAGGGACTGTTTCCATGATTCTCCATTGCTGCTGCCCTCTTCTGGAAACTGGATACTGCTTGCTTATTTGTTATTTTTGCACATCAGATTGCACTTTTCATGATTAAATTGCCTCAGGGCCTAAGAACAAAACTTAGAAGTTCAGTTAAAGTACACAAGACACAATGGCAATAGCTATCGGCACATATTAGAATATCTACTGCTAAACGCCTCTTAGAAAAGTATGACGAACCGGGCATGGTGGCACACGCTTGTAATCCCAGCATTCGGGAGGCTGAGACCAGAGGATCTGGGTTCGTGGCCAGCCTCAGCTACCTAGTGAGGCACTCCGCAACTTAGTGAAACTCGGTTTCAAAATAAAGCATAAAAAATAGGGCTGGGGGTATAGCTCGGAGGTAGAATGCCCCTGAGTTCGATCCCCAGTACCGCAAAAAAAAAAAAAAAAGAAAGAAAAGTATGACGATGTCACAGGTGGCATCCTGGAATCCAGACCTGTGCTGAACAAAAGAAAACTTAGGCAGAAAGCCCCTAGTAGATCAAAGACGAAAACAGGCAGATTGTACAGCAGTTCCCTTCTCATCATAGGATTGTAGCAATAGTGAGAATAACTCCTGCCCTCTTGACTGACCCTTCTATTTCCTGGTCGACTGTTTAGCTAGATATTTAGTGTCTACAAAAGCCAGTTACCAAATTATCATCAGAACAAATTTTTCAAGCTACTGGAACCTGGCCTTCAGTGTCACCCTCCTCTTTTGTAGCATCAAATATTCAAGCTCTTAATTGTGATGACTTTCTATTCGGTGAATAGCCACCAGCCAAGGAGACATGACTGAGTAGCTATAAGCGGCCCTGGAGGGCCCCATTCTGCTCAGCCTCTCCCTGACACTCATTTGGAAGGTTGAAAACCACAGGTCTCCTCAATCCAATGCCCTGTGCTTGGTCTTTCCAATTTGGCTAGAGTCTCCCTCTTGAGCCAACCCTTTGACCCTGGAGCACAAAAGAAAGAAGGCTTGTGGCAGGACTAGCAGCCCATGCCTATAATCACAGTACTACGGGGAGGTTGAGACAGGAAAATCTCAGGTTCAAGGCCAGACTCAGCGCCTTAGCGAAACCCTCAGCAACCTAGTGAGATGTTGTTTCAAAGTAAAAGAGCTGAGGGTATGGTATAGCTTGGAGGTAGAATGCCCTTGGGTTCAACCCTCAAGTACCAGAAAGAAGAAGAAGAAGAAGGAGGAGGAGAAGGCAGTTCATGCTTATCCAATTAAACTCTGGTCACCTAGGCAGAGGGGAGAAAAATAAAAATAGAGAGATGGCATAGTTTTCCCTCATATGTGGAAACTAGGGAGTAATCAGCATACAAAAGGAATGATGGATAATGGAGGAGAAAACTGGGAATGAGGGAGGTGGTCCAGGGCAGGGAGAATTAACAAAGGAAGAACTTATATGTGAGAATACCAATGCCAATCTCTATATCAGGTATGGGGCACGGGAGGGGGTGGAGAGGGAGCCAGGTAGCTCACCAAGTGCTATGTGCATGGATGGCCCCAGCGTTCTGAACTACATTATGATGTGAGACGTAGTGCACCAATAAAAGCATATAAAAATAAAGAGATGATCTTCTGTTCCATCCTACCCAAATGCCACCTCCTCCTCCTTCTGGATCCAGCAGCCCAGAGGCCATGAGGCCCACTGACCAGCACAAGAGAGGAAGGACATTCTGTATGAAGGTGTCTAGATCCAGCATCCAAAATGCCCAGCACCTCTCACACTAACAGGCGCCCCCCTCCCCCCGTGTCCACACGCTGAGCTGGTGGGCTTGGCCAACAGACCACAGGGCACCTTCGCTCCATGGTCCAGGTCCAGGAAAGGCATGGGGGGAGAGGGTTAGAATGCAAACAGAGTCCAGATGGCACCCAGCACCAACAGGGGCTTCTGGGCCCTGCAGGGTGTGTGGCCACCCCGAGTTATGGGTGTAGAGCTTCCCCGCAGGCATCTAGCCAGCATATCATTGGAAATTTTCAAATGTCAGAAAGTAGCAACAGAGAATTATTAGGCCAGAATTACTGTCTTGGTTGCATATTCCAGGGAAAGAGCCATGTCATAACAAACTCTTAATCTTTCCCGCTGAAGTTCTGCACCAGTTATATACTTTTCTCATCACGGCTGTGTGATCCGGACCAATTCTGAAAAGAACCACACTCCCACCCCTTTGGAAAATTAGGTATTGGGCCAAACCCCAGAGACTGCGGCTGGCTCCTTGGAGCCCGCTGCCGTGGAGGAGGAAGGAGTGACAATATTGCAGGGGCTTAGAGGAGGGGGCACGATGAAAAAACACATAGCTTAGTTCAAACAGTGCTAGGGGTATCCGTGAAGTTACCAACACCGATCTCAGTAGCGTGTATGAGGAAGGAGGAGCAGGAGCGGGGCGCGATCCCCAGGAAACGCATCAAGTGCTGCACGCATGTCTGTTTCTACCACCCTGGGCCTCACTGTGATGTATAATTACAGTGCACTAGTGAAAGTATATGAAAATAGAAGGAAGGCAGCCAAGGAAGAAGGACCATACCTGGGAAGGCACCCAGCTTTGGGCTCAGGAGTAAGTTAGGAGGGAATACCCTGGGAATTGACCTTTCCTAGGGAGTTCCAGGATGTCTGCATAGTGTTCTATTCTCTACATTAAAAATATCATCATCATCTTTTTTTTTTTTTTTTTTTTTTTGCGGTACTGGGGATGGAACCCAGGGGCATTCTACCTCTGAGCCACACCCCCAGCCCTGTTTTTTATTCTTTATTTGGAAACAGGGTCTCACTAAGTTGTGGAGGGCCTCACTAAGTATCTGAGGCTGGCCGCAAACCCAGATCCTCCGGTCTCAGCCTCCCAAATGCTGGGATTACAAGCATGCACCACTATGCCCGGCTCATCATCATTATTTTGGTCCTAGAAGTTCAACGCAGAGGCATTCTACCTCTAAACTATACCCCCAGCCCTATTTTATTTTTTATTGGGAAACGGGGTCTCCCTAAGTTGCTGAGACTGGCCTCGAACCTCTGATCCTCCTGTCTCAGCCTCCCAAGAACTAGGATTACGTGCATGTCCCGTCCCATCTGGCTCATAAATATTTTTACATCAATCTATATCTATGCCTGTGCCTATCTACATCTGTATATTTATAAAGAACTAATGTAAGCCCGGCATGGTGGTGCACGCTTGTAATCCCAGTACTTGGGAGGCTAAGACCAGAGGATCCAGGTTCGTGCCAGCCTTAGCTACTTAGTGAGGCTCTCTGCAACTTAGTGAGACCCTGTTTCAAAATAAAGAATAAAAAGTAGGGCTGGGCGTGTAGCTCGGAGATAGAATGCCCCTGGGTTCAATCCCCAGTACCAAAAAAAAAAAAAAAAAAGAAAAGAAAGAAAGAACTAATGTGATGTGTATGATAAAAGTCCAGAAAAAAAAAAAAAAAGAGGTGGGGGATTATAGGTATTTAAGAGGCTTTTTTAAAGTTATTTTTAATCAGGCATTTGTATAACGTAATTGTGGCCTGTGGCTTTATGGGAGAAAAGTACAGTTGAAAAAAATTAAGTGAAGGCAGAGTAGGTAAATGAGGCTTTGCTTGGTGTTCGCCGTATGTAATTAATGTCCCTCCTTCTTCTGGTAATCGGGCCTCCACAATTATTTCTACTTTATTTGTGTGCGTGGTACTAGGTGGTACTATTTCCTAGCTCCACCCTCAGCCCTATTTTATTTTTATTATGAAACAGGGTCTTGCTAGGTTGATGAGAGTCTTACTACTTGCTGAGACTGTCCTTGAACCTGTGATCCTCCTGTCTCAGCCTCCCAAGTACTGGCAATACAAACTTTCACCACCACGCTCAGCTACCTCTACATTTTTAAAGAGCTCAGGTTTGGTGTCGTAGTAAAAGATACTGCTAGATAAAAACAGATTGGTGAGTTGGTTCGGATGACTACCTAATAGCAACGGTAATAAAAACGCCATCACCTTCTCATTGTGGGAAGATGAATGCAAGGCTTATCACGGGCGAGTGGTTAGTCTGGTTCTGTCCTGGAGCCACAATCAATTGTATATCATTAACAAGACACAAAATCTTTACTAATTAGCTTTTATGATTATATTGTTATTGCAGTGAGGCTTTTAAGGCATTGGAAATCAAGGAGATAGGATGCCCACAAAAGACAGATAGGCAGAAAGTGGAGGAAATCAAGCTCATCAACCGCATCATCTGCAGAAATTTTCACTCTGTTACCATGTATAATTTTAAAATCGATTCACTGTTAAGATGAATATTTTTAGTAAATGAGTGACAACTGTTGAAGACAGGGAGAAGAATATTGAGTGTGCTTTCACACCAGGAAAGCTGAAAGAGATTCAGTTGTGGAAATGATCTAACAAGAATAATTGTTCATTTTCTCTGTGCTTGAAATCGTCAAGGCCATTTTTATACTTTATGTTGCTTTCTTACATGTCATTCTTCTCTAAATATATATAAAAAAGAATTCATTCAATTAGAAGTTAGAGCTTTTCCTTACACCAGGATTATTTCAAATAGATCAGAGATTTAAATGCAGAATACAAAATAATAGGGTTATCAGAAGAGACCATTCAAGATGCCTTTTATAACATCAGAGTGGGGAATCCTTTCTGAAACCATCTTACAAAACCCAAGAACCTTAAAAGAAAAATAAGATAAATTCAACTACATTAAAAAAAATTCTACATGGCAAACTAACATATTCAGAAAAAAAACTGTCATATGCAAAGTTAAAAAATAAATGACAGAAGAAAAAAAGTTTGTAATTCCTATCATGCCAAGGCCTGTGAGCACAAATATGTAAAGAGTTGTTATAAATCAAAATGAAAAAGTCCAACAAACCAATAAAAAAGAGGCAAGGGATATTAATAATCATTTCCCAGAAAAGGGTATTCAGATTGTTCTAAATCATTTGAAAATATGCACAATACACTCATAATAGACTAATTGGGAATTAAGCTACACTGAGATGTCACCTTTTGGTCATCAAATTGGCAAAAGTCAGAAATTGGACAAGAGATTGTGTTGCCAATGGAATGAGAAACAATCTCTTTCCTGTTGTGGATGGGAGTATAAATTGGCACAAAATCTAAAGAGTACAATTCAGCAATTTCTAACAAAATGATAAAAGTACAGCCCTTCTGATCCAGCAATTCCACTTCTAGGAATTTATCCTACAAATATATTTGTATGATAAGACCTATTTAGTAGTTGCTCATTCCTGTGCTGTTTGTAAAAGCAAATGCCAGAAAACTATCTAAATCCCCCTCATTAGGAAACTGGTTGAATTATGAAACATCAATTTAGTGGAATGCTATGATTCAAAAAAAAGTTAAAATGACAGTGTTCTCCCTGTATCAATTTGGAAGAATCCCCAAGATATAATGTTAAATAAAGAATAAAAATAAAGCCAATATATAACAAAGGTGTGTAAATATCCTCCATCTTTTGTCCAAAAGGCGGAAAAAATATACACATGTATTGGCTGTTTCAAAAAGATAAATCATAATTCACAGTTCTTAGAAGATCAACTGCCTGTTTCAAAGGCTCCAAATAGCTCAGCACTTCTCCTGTTTCTAAGATCTTTCCTTCTGGTTTGAGCAATCTGTATAACAATAAGTATACATTTTTTAAAGTATCATTTATTGATTGCCTGCCAGGGTTTTAAATTTGTCATCATTGATCTGTCTTTAAACCTAACAACAACACTGCCAGAAAGATGGTTTCCTCTCCATTTTAGAAATGAGAAAACTGGCACTCAGAGATGGTAAGTAGCTTGCTCAAAGCCATGCAGCTGGGAAATTGCAGAGCGAGTATTTGAACCCAAGGCCATAGGGATCTAAATTTTGCGCTCTGTGCTCCCCCACATGGTACAAGCATACCTTGCCTGCCTGGGGGAGCCTTGTGTGGACTGACGAGATGGAGTTTGCACCTCTTGTGATACATCAAGTCCATCCACAGATTTTGAGACTTCCTCTGCCCCAACTCAGATCTACTGAACCTGACCTGGAACAGAGCTTTTCCACAAGGGCTTTCCAAAGCTGCTGGGCTGTACTGGAGACACAGAAGTTCAGGAGGACTGGGACACACACTGTACACAGAAGAATTCATTCCATTATCAGAAGTGTAGAGTGGTACTGTCAATATCCTCATTTCACAGATGGAGAAGTTTGAGCTTGAAGAGAGAGGCTAAATACTTTGCCCATGTCATATGGCTAATAAGGGGGACTGGGGGGGCAGGGCTAAGATTTAAGCACAGGTAGCCTGGCTTCTGGACTGCAATCCATTATACTATATTCTTAACCACATACTCTTATTACCTATAACAATTTCAATAGTAAGATAAGAAACAGATGGTGGAATGTTGTCATAGGGACATCCCATGTCCTAGTAGGCTGAGGTCAAAGGGCCCAGGGTCCCTTCATATTACTCACAAGGAAACCAAAACTCAGAGCAGCCTAGTTACTCTCCGGTGGCCTGTGTGCTCGGTCACGACAGTTTAAATGCTTAACTTGGCTCCCAGCTTCCTCCCAGGTCCATCACTGCAAATCAAGTCATCATTTGGAATTGTTCAGACCTAAGTTAGGAAAGATTACACTTGTTAGAAAGAAATGGGAAAGAAAGGGCAACCGAGAATCTATTTGCCCTGGCTTTTAAAGTGGTTTTATGTGGATGGATCAGCTTACAGATATTTTTATAGCAACATTCTTCTTCCTTTTTTCCTCTATGTTTGATGGGGAGCTTACGGAACATCGATACGGAGTTATTTTCCTTTATTGCTGCTGCAAAACTGCCCTTCATCAGAGGTGAAAAAAAGAAGAGTGGAAGCTCATGGTCTCTGCACTCAATTTCATCAAGAGAACCCCAGGATCAAAGTTTTGGGGCTCTTTCTCTAAAACCTCTTTTTAGAGAAACTGTTCTCCTGTTGCAAGCAAATGTTCCAGGTGCTCTGTTGCCTTGCATATTTCTTTTCCACTGGGACAATTATTTTGCCCCAACTGGCAGCCCTCAAATAAACACAATCTTGGGATCAGCTTGGACTTGGATTTAAACACATTTCTGCTGTTTAATATAAGCAGTATGACCTGAAGCCCACTTCTTAACTCCTCTGAACCTTGCTGTTAACTTCTCGACCATGGTGTTAGATACTATCTATTTTATAGGACTTTGAGACGGTGCAATGACTGGCCTTCTGTAAAAATACGTACAAAAGAGGTTTGTGCATAGGAACTGCCCCTTATCTCATATCTTATGAAGAGTCAAACACTGTAACTTCAGTGAATGGCTCCAACTCCATCTTCTGAGCACTTTAGGATTACATGTAAAATCTTCCAGAGGAGCAGCCCTAGAACTATTCCAAGGCAGCCACCTTCTCCCTAAACTCTCTTTGCCCTGGCGCTCTGGAGTTCTTGACTTTTCCGAAAGGGTGTGCTAATTTTTACTCTCTTCACCATTGAACCAGCCCTTCCACTAATTCACTCAAACTGGTTCATGTACTTAGATATAACCTAAGGTGCTGGTTCACTTGTTCAAAGAAGTACATTGCAGGTAACGGTACATTAGTGCTGTGACAGAATTAACATTTTGTGCATATGGATCCTTTGAGAGTCATTCGCTCTCTGAAGGATGGTCTGGGATGTCTTTTGTTTGAATATAAGAGGATGTGTAGATTCACGGGTGAATTAAGGCCATAAAAAAGCTCATTAGAACTGCCAAGATCTGCTTTAAACAACCATCAAGTATTGGCCCAATGGGTTCTCTCCCCTTTTTTCTTCCCCTCTCCCTACAAAGGGCGGGAATGGTGGTCAAGTGTCCTCTTGCCTGAAGGATACTTCAACAATGTCCTCTGCTCTCAGTAAAATACCTAATGGGCCAAATTCTCCAGTTACACATTGTTCACATGACTTCGTAGGAGTTGGTAACTGGTTTGGAGACACAAACCTTTTACTGCAAGCGAAGTATTTCTTTCATTTTCCTCCTCCTCTTAATCGGGATCACAGTCTCCGCTATATCTTCTTCTCACTGGCCCATGGTGAGATTAGCCAGAAGAAAATCACTTTGTGAAGTCTCGTGTCACCATCTTTCCTGTTTCAGGGAATTGTTATGACCTGAGAAATGTTGATGAAGTGTTCCACAAGCTGGGATGAAGTAGACAGATTAAATGTGAGTGATTCCTTAGGAGACAGTAACCCAGTCCAGGCGAAAGCTGTTCTTCCTCCAAGAAATGTTTATACCAAAATAAGCATGGATCGATCTCTTTGTTTCTCTGTCTGTCCATCTGTCTGGAAAGAAGGGTGTGTAGGGAATTTGACAAGTTTCAACAGGAAAGGAAAACTCATTCAAGCATGAGGGAGATGTTTCCCTGAAATCTTTCTTGGCTTCTTCCCAGAGATCTGGCTTCTCCTGGGCTTTGCAGCTGAATTCCCAAGGACCTACCCGGGAAAGTACTATGTGTACCAATTCCATTGCTTCTAGAATGAACCACATTTTAAAAGAGGAAAATAGAACAAGCTGTAGAGTCAGAGGGACGGAAGTGAGAAACTCAGCCATCTGCTCAAGAGATTTTGCTCCCTAGCCTGGGCTTCTCCACAGCCAGCTCAGGGAATAGAGATCCTGGAGGTGCTTTGACAGAAGCCCCCAAATTTAGAAGGCCTACTGCCCTGCCCTCCAGTTTAGCATATCACCTTAGCTCTACCTCTCAAATACGTGAGAAAACAGAACAGGGCAGCTACGTCTCCGTGATGTGAATACGTACTGTGCTTTTGTCGTTGTGTTACAGGACAAGGCTAGCACGTTTCTCCAGTCCCAAGAACCTCCAGATCCAACCTTCAGTGGGAGACTGTAATCATCTTCCACAAATATACACTCAGCATCTAAAACATGTTGAGTTCTTTCCAGAAGAAAACAAGTGTTTTCTAAAAAAGAAAACAGTCATATACCTTTTATAAGGGAGAATGATAAGTAAGGCTCAACTGGGTGACTCACCCAGCATGGAGACCAGACTGGAATGAGTGGAATGTTCTCGAATCTCTAGCCTGTGTTATTCGGTATGGTTCTGCCTTATTCCTAAAAGACTATCACATTTTTCCTCCACAAGTCATTCTAGTCCTACAGTAGAAGGTGCCATCACCATGTTAAGTGTTACCTGGCTCTTTCTGAGACATGGAACGACCCCATGCCCCAAGGGAAGTTACCTTACCTTATTTCCAATGGTGAAAAATGTTTTGCAGTCTTCTAGATGAAAGAGCATGTGGTAGGTGTAAACTGTTAGAACATTGAATTATCGTTTTCCTTTTCAATTAGCACCAGTTGTTGTCCCCTCATGTGACCCCAGAATGAAACAGGATTCCCATCGACGTGTGTTTATTCCAGCACGGTGGTTATCAGCATAAGTGCAAACTGTCAGGATGCCTGCCATTGGCTTCAGAACTTTCCACCTTCTCAGAATGGCATTAGACTGCAATTACGATGTCATAGCCAGATAGTACATTTCTTTGCTGGCCTTTCAGCCCATAGGATCCCCTGTCCTGGAGCATTACAGGCAGGAGCTGGTTACCTTGGAACGCCTTTCTATTAGTCTGCTACAAGAACAATGGTGAAGGGAATCAGAGCTACTTGTACTTCTGTCTTCCTTCTTATAATGCTAGGGGCAGAAAAGGTCTTTATTACTCAAATCACTGAAAGACAGCACTCTTTTTGAGGCCCTGAACCAAATGGACTGCCACCCCGTGCAAAAATAAATAAATAAATAAATAAATAAATAAATAAATAAATAAATAAATAAATGAATAAATAAATCCAACTGATTGGTATTCATGTTTTGTCCATTACCCGCCCTGTAGAAACAATATGCTGTTAAAGCCAGTTGTTAGAACATTCTGTCAAATGGAAACTTCTATTAATTGATATAACCATGCTTCACTGGGCGTAGTGAAAATTGAGGTCCGTAATGGTGACCCAGAGTCAATGAAAAATTCTGAAAACGTCTGGAATCATCAGAGAAAGATTAAAATTGCTCAGTGTTGTTTTAGTGTTAAGTGTGTTTTATTGTGTTCCCTAGCTGGCAAATTGGTAATGCATACCTAGTATTTTTTGATAATACTCTATTAAACCGAGTGTTTGATTTGACATGACATCCCATTTCCCAACAGAGCAGGGTAGCAGAGCCTTCTCGTTAGAACCGGCTGGTTGTTCTGCTCTAGGCAGAGTTAGGTCATTCTTATTTTTTTTACAGCGAAACTAATAGGTATGAGTTGGAATCTACCTCCTTTTTCTTTGTAATTGGGCAGTAGCTTTATAGATTTAAATGCGCTAGGCACATTTTAGAGGGAAGTATTGTACATGGTCCTGCCCCTAGCCAGAGGAGTTTCCACTTTGACATTTTTCAAAGCACAACATTCTCTTTGGCTAATGGGATTAAAGAGGACATGAGGTTGGGGCTTCTTTTATTGCCCTAATATCTTTACCTATTGCTTTAGTACAGCCTCCAGCTGGTCAGTGTATGTGGATCTTGATTCTGATATGACTTTCCTTTTTATTTTTATTTTTTTTCAGTAGTACTAGGTATGGAACCCAGGTGTGTTCTACCTCTGAGGTACACCTCCAGCCATATATATATATTTTTTTTTTTTTAAATAGCTAACTTAGCAACTAAGTTGCTGAGGCTGTCATAAAACCTGAGATCCTCCTCTCTCAGCCTCCCAAATAACTGTGATCACAGGTGTGTACTACCACTCCAGGCTTGATATGATCTTCTTGCAAGTAATTGTTTAGGCCTGATGAAGGCCAAAGAGTTAATTTGGATTGAAAGGTCTCTATTCTTCTTTTCCCTGAAAAAGAAAAAAAAAAAAAAAAAAGGAAGAAGGAGAGGTAAGTTCTTTAAGTAGGTGAGGGGATTTAGAGTTGGGAGATAATGATTTCAAGTTTTAAAAGAGACCCAAAGGAAAGCTGACCTCATTTTATTGGCAGAAGATTACACTGTGTATTTATAGTTTGCGATATTGACTTCCTGAAGAGAAAAACTAAAAATATATTGTGAAATGTTACCATATTAAAGGAGTGGGTGACATTTCCGCCCAGGTGAATTTCTTCATTTGACTAATTAAAAGGTGGTGCCAGCGACATCGAAAGTAATGTTTGTGTGTTTTTTAAAGATGCCCAAAATCTCTTCTACATCATTTAATTTTGGCTTCTTCTGTTAAACTTTCACTGTCTTCCAGATTGTAATTTTTTTTTTCTCTTCTCTCAGTTCTTTTTCCCAATTCGACTATGGAAGAAAAACAAAAGGCCGACATAAGATTTAAAGATTCTTCTGTCCCATTTCTAATGCATAAGCCCATGGTACCATATGATAGAGATTTCAGAAGCAACAAAATGGGATGCTGAGCACCAGCCCTGCTCCCTGCCCTGCCCTCTGCCCAGCTTGAGTCATTTCCAAAGCCTTGGAGGCCTCATTGTGCCATAAGAAGCTTTTGTGCTTGAAGTAACAGAGGAAATACACCATGACTAGAAATCTCAACAACAGTGAAGGAATGAAGGAAGAGGGTATATTTTAGGAGAAATAAAGTAACATCTCTTCTAACCCGCCCCCCCCCAAACTTTTGGCTAATGCTGAAGTAGGTTCTGTTTTGGTTCACAGCCATCAACTGATGCCCGTGTCCCAAATGTCATGTTGTAATCAAATGTGAAATACCATCCAGATAAGTTGAATGGATTAACCTTCTCTATGTGTAAATTCCGTTTCAGTCAACACTGGAAACAAAAAAAATCATTCTTATATTCCACACTGAAGGTGGTCATCTTTAACCTTGGCTGCTTAATGGGATCTTTAACGTCTCACCATAGAAAGTTAGAGATTTTCCTTGAAATTTGTCAGAAATGCATGGAGAAGCAATCCATAGATCTAAAAACATGAAGAATTAGAGGAGAAGACTACACATTGGCTGGCTTTTGCCTGGCAGTGTGAAATATTTCCATAGTTCCTCTGTATGTGGACCTCTATTTATAGGTCCAATTATAGCCTTTATGTTTTTTCATGAGTTATTTCTTGTTTGGAAAATTTTCAGTCATTGGTTTATTGGAAAATGATGTAGGAATTCATTAACTGGTTTTATTTTTGACTTTTGAGTAAGGGTAACAAATTGAAGTCAGAGTTAAGCTTGCCATCAATAAGTAGAGTTGCCCACCTAAGGAGAAGACAGGGATTTATTCTCTGAAAGTTGTCATTCTGGCCTTGTTGATCCAGATTTGAATGCAGTGATGGATTCTCAACCTTTCCCCTTCTAGTAAACATATCTATCTACTCCCTGGAGAGACATCATGAACACAGTTACTGAGTGCCCACCAGTCATCTAAAAGGATTCAGAAAACTTCTTTCCTAAACCAAAATGTGAATTCTAATACTGTACTCCAGCTCACCCTGAAAGCATAGTTCTGAATCAAAGAGGTATTAGAATAGATATCTTTTATTAGCATTATAAAGCATGGCCAATGAAAAAGAGCAACATTAGGACAATATCATATTGCAATTATTAGACAAATTTGTAATTAAATCTTCTTTGAAACCATAGTGTTCTTTTACCTTATGAAGAAAGCTCTAATAATCTTTTTCTCAGGCTCCCTTCCCACACCGTAACTATCAAGTTAAGGGCGAATTTGATACTATCTATAAAAGTGTTTAATGTTTATCAGAATCTAGCACAAAAGAAATTGAAGCTATTTGGGCTGATATTATCAGTGGTTAGGGGGTAAACTGACCACTTTTTGAAGGTGATTTAACACTCTAAACCTTTAAGATATCATTTAGTGCCTTGGAAAAGGTAATTTACTAAATGGTACTTCTATAATTTAAAAGAATTAATGACCATTACCCAAAGTGAGCAAATTATTGCTTTTTTAGTTTTAAGGTCAGGCAAAGAGGGTTAGTATGTATCCATTCACCTTTCAAAGGGATTTGATTTTATGTCATGTTAGCAACTTAAAAAAAAAATTATCTTGAGCACTAAAGAAAGCCCTGGGGCTTTTGAGTTATCTGTTGTTCATTTTCGGACATATCTCTAGAAAGATTAAAAACATAGTTTGTTTTTTTTTAAAGAAATTTTAAACTAAATACAGTCCCGTCTCTCTTTGTATTTCCATTTTTGAACCAACCAAATGATTAAACTTCTCATGAAAAATAAACAGTACAGCTCTTTCAAACAAAAATTATAACAAATATATAACTTTCATGTAATACCTTAAGCTTTACAAAACACATTCCCATTCCACTATCTCAAGGGGCATCAATGATAAATCAGCTATGAGGAGCTTTTCTTCTGGTCAATGAGAAAAGATTTCAGCCAGACATGAAAAAAATCTCTTATTTCTCATGGTGGTGGTATGGTTTAATGAGAAAGGCTGTGGAATCATTGTCTCTGGTGATAAAACAGAGCAGATTTAGAGATACAGTTAAATTTACTTCTCACCCAATACTTAGAGTCCAGGAAAAAAAGGGTTTACCTTCTTTGTTCTTATTTATCAACAGAATGTCTTTCCATCAATATAAGTTATATACGTATAAGGGAAATGTTGAATCATATCAACATACATATAATGCAATGAATTTATCCCTCTCTCTTGAATATTCTGTGGTACAGTTGATTTGCCCAAATTTAATTACTTATCATTCTATCAGTTTTCTGTTAATTCCATGTCTGTGAGTTTCATCAACTGGCTAGAAAACCCTTAAAAGACTCATTCCTGGATCTGTTTTGTACTTTCTCGGGGAAGTATTACATACAGAACGCTTAAAACAGCTTTAACTGATCCATGGTTGCTGTCATTCCTAGCCTAAAGGTAATAGATACTTTAGGTTCCAAGCTTGAACATAGGTCAAGAATGCCCTGGAGATTTTGTAAAAATACAATTCTAGGGACCACTACCAGAATTTCTGAAGTAACAGATGTGGAATGGGGCTAGTAACTTATATTTCTAAGTTCCCAAGTGATTTTCATCTTGCTGGTCCTGAGACCACACTTTGCGTTAGATTTATGCTTAACATTTCTTCCAAATTTTATCTGGTGACAACAAAGATCTCTATACATTTTAAATTGAGATTTAAGGTCATAAGACATTATTCATAGAAACAAATATAGTCAAGGAACTTAATTCTAAACCCACAAGTTAAAAGACCTAACAGAAATCAAGCTGAGCTCCAAATATATCAGGCTATGAATGAATAACTCTAACTGATTAATGATAATAATAATAATTTTCTAAATGAGGCTGTATCCCACATCATTAGCGCAGTTATTACCCAACTTACAAATGGATTATATTGCATAGTTATTTGGAATCTCTTGTTTGGTGGTTCCAAACAGGAAATGTGTTTTGCCATATAATGATCATGATAAACAATGATAACAATTGTCTCTCTGACCCAGAAATCACTCAAAGATAGTTCCATGGATCCTAAGACTCTATTCCTAGGGGAGGAAATGTTAAGACTTACAATTGTCTATCACCACAACTAAAACAAGGTACCCTGATGGATCAGTAGGGAGGGAGGAAATTGTAAGTCTGTGCTGGACATAGAAAGTTCAAGTTTCCCTTGGCATCTCCAAGTGATATCCTCTGCACTATCATGGGAAGATCCTACATATTCCCACCTCCATGAAAGCCAACTCACAGATCCCCTTTAATGTCTCTTATTAGCCAGATAGTGATGGGAGAGAACCTAATGGTGTCTTTCTTCCATGGCTGGGTCATGGAGCTTAGCACAGCAGAATCAAAGAATTCAGGAAGTATGGCAAGAGGTGTAGCATAAACTACTGAGAAAGTCCTTACTGTCCAGGCCTGGCTACATCTGTTTGCCACCATTACCTATAGCTTTACTCCCTCTCTCGCCTTCACCTGTAGGCTTCCTGCTATACACCAACACTTCTGTTTCTATTTTGCTACCGGGATTTACAAAAGACTTACAGCTGATCAGAATGGGATTTGGTACAACCAATCGCCTACCTTTCAAGGGGAAACCCAAAACCCTGGAGAGAGAAGCAGGTGTTCTATACAGAGCAAGAGAAGACTAGGGATAGGGAATTGGGGAAATGGACAAAGGAAAGTCCCAGGAAACCAGAGATAGCTGTAGTGAGTCTTCTAGTCCCATGTCATTGCATGAATCACCAGACCCAGTGATGGAGCCCAGGTGACAGATAGTGATGGGAGAGAACCTAATGGTAAGGGGAAGGAATAGACAGATGTAATCATTACTGGAAAACCAGAAAGAAAAAAGTAATTCCTATGGTATTTTTTGGGGTGAGACAGGGCAGCTCTTCCAAGATGGCTATTTATGAAGTGGGAAATTACCGAGTACACACACAGTGAAATGCCTAAATGGATTTCACTGATTCATGCTTTCCTACACTTGATTTTCATATAGAATTATAGACTCAGCGAGTCCCAGCACTTGGAGAAGTAGGCACTGAGGGGAAAAGAAGCATGCAAGGACTGTATTAGAGAAGATGCCTATGAGAAAAAAATGGGGTGAGTGCTGGAAAAGTTGAGGAGTGTGGATGGGAAAATCCTAGATCACAGTGCAGTGCAAGGAGCTTCAGCAATGCCTCTGGAGAGTCCTTGAACTTGACCATGAGTCGCCTTGGATCTCCTGGGCCAGAACCTTCTGGAGGATCCCAGCATGTTCAGTCAAGGGCTGGGAGCAGGCAATAGGAAGCTTGGCATGATGCAAATGTCCTCGTGGATTTCAAAACCTGGATCTGGGGCCCACAATCAATTGTCTCTGTGGCTGGACTGCTGGGAGGGGCATGTCTTCCACCTAGACCAATAGCCAAAGTGTCTTGGGATAAATGTAACAGTTGTGCTTTGCAGTGGGGGTGGGGTGATATTGGTTATTGAAAAAATGGTCCATTCTCTTTAGTACTCCTTAGGAAGTAGAGCCAAATTAAAATCGAGTGAAATCCACCAGGATCTGAAAATTGTACAGTTTCAACAATATGTCCCTCTGAGCTGGTGTTAAGGCTGGGAAAAAGGAGCCAGTGAGCTGTCTCGCCCTCACTTTTTCCTTGGTATTATTGAAAGGGCAAGAAAATGGCACAGAATTGGCAGCCAGAGGAATAAGGGAGGTGGAAACAAAGGTCCAACGTAATCCTTGCTGCTAAATCATCAAGAATTGACAGTGCATCTCCCCCCCTTGCCCCACCGAGATTGCCAAAATCTTCACTATTTTGACCCAGAAAAAAATTCTTGCCTTTTAAATTTGGAGCACCCAATTTTTCATTTTATGTAAATAATCTGTGTTCTCTTCCACTGAGTGGAATGCACAGCGATGTTTAGAATACCAGCTGCCACCTACCGATGTGCCCAACGTTCAATTTGCATGTATCATGCTGTATCATAAATTATGTAAATAATCGGCTCTCTGTTTCTTCTGATGTCAAAGATGGAGAAATGAGAAGTCATTATTTCCAAAACTTAATGGGTATTATATACTTCATGTGATTTTTTTTTTTTTTTTTGCCGTACTGGGGATTGAACTCAGGGGCATTCTCCCTCCGAGCTACACCCCCAGCCCTATTTTTTATTCTTTATTTTGAAACCAAGTCTCACTAAGTTGCGGAGTGCCTCACTAGGTAGCTGAGGCTGGCCTCGAACCCGGATCCTCTGGTCTCAGCCTCCCAAATGCTGGGATTACAAGTGTGCACCACCACGCCCTGCATATTTCATGTGATTTTTAAGTCCCAGTAGGAGTGCCAGTGTACGGAGCAGAATTTCTTTTAGATACCTTTGAAAAACTTAACAGAGCTTCCCAAAACGATGCATGGGTTTCGTGTTCTAATTCAGCTATACTGTACTTCATTCTGAGTTCTTGCAGGCCTAAAATAATCTGTAACAAAGATGACTTATGAATGGATTTTACTTAAATGATAAAACTTCAATTATTAGGGGAGAGACCATTGCTTAGTGTTCAATAATACTTTTCTTGGAAAGAATACATAGACTAAAGGCCAAACCATTACAGTTACTGATGAAGTTCTTCTCCATGATAGTTAAGGAAATAAATCACTAATGACTGGAGTTTATAATAAGATAATGACTATAAGAATAAAAGGGTATTTTTTTCCCTTGTGTGAAATGAAAATTCATTAACTAGTTCTAATAATACAAAAAAAAAATGAGATTAAACAAAGACCTGGGTTTTCCGATAGGGAGAAAAGCTAAGATGCTGAATCTGATGATGATTCTGACAACAATGTCCAGGGGCAGCTTCAAAATGTGGGACTTGGGCAAAACCCAAAGGCACAGAGTGAATTCCAGTCAGTCTCGGGCAGAGACGTACACCAAGGGGAAAGAGCAGTGTGACGGGTTTCTAAGAAACGTGACCGGAGGGATGGCCAATATTTACAGAAAGCAGATTTTCTCATGCAAAATGGAAACTTAGGCCTTAGGTAAAACAATTCATTTCATGTATATCAGTCTATCTTCTTAGTTTACATATGAATAATGAGCAACTTCCAAGTATGCCTGTTTTGCTATACAGAGACACATGCAATAGTCTCTCTTTCTGTGTCCTTTTTCTGTCTGTCTCTCTCTCATATATATATGTATATATATACATATATATGTTTATATATATATAAAATCATGACTATACGAGCGTATTATGTGTGATATCACATACACACACACACACACACACACACACACACACACACACAATATTTTGGCACTAGGGATTGAACACAGGGACATTCTGCCTCCAAGCTACACCCCCAGTCCTTTTGATTTTTATTTTGAAACATGGTCCCCCAGTACTTTTTATTTTGAAACAGGTCTCACTAAGTTGCTAAGGCTGGCCTTGAAGCTGTGATCCTCCTACTTCAGCCTTCCAAGTACCCAGATTACAGACATGAATCACTACACCTGGTTTGTTATTATTTTTTTTAATATGACTGGCTAAAGGATTAAGATACTGCATTAAAGGGAGAAAGAGCTGAAAATATGTGCCTATACATTCTGCTTAGAACAGAAACATTTTGCATAAAAGCCTTCTGACTGCCTTCAAATCTCATTATTCATACTTTCTCTAAAAACAAAGGATGGCTAGTGAGATCCTGCTTTGAATTGCATGGACTTGGACAATTCTTAAAATAATTGTTGTTTAAAAAAAATACTGCCAAGAGTCCTGATTATTTCACCTTTAAGTGGTAAATAGCAATCAATAGCAACAACTCCCACTTTCTTGTCTAAGAGAGTGTCATTCTAACAAGGTAGAAAGTACAATCTTGGTGGGTCTATTACACATTTTTCTTTCCAGACTGTGGTCTTGCATAAACCCTTGACTCAACTCTTCATTCCAAATTTGCAAAATGAACGACATGTATCTTTTTTTTTTTTTTTTAACTCACAAGATTTGGGTTGTCCTGGCTCATCTTAAACTACTTACACTCTGCAAGTCACCGAACTTCATTACTGTCCTTTTCTTTTCTTTTTTTTTGTGGTACTGGGGATTGAACTCAGGGGCATTCTACCTCCGAGCTATACCCCCAGCTCTATTTTTATTCTTTATTTTGAAACCAGGTCTCACTAAGGTGCGGAGGGCCTCACTAGGTAGCTGAGGCTGGCCACGAACCCAGATCCTCTGGTCTCAGCCTCCCAAATGCTGGGATTACAAGCATGCGTCACCACGCCCGGCTTGTCCTTTTCTTTTTCATCACGAACTTTGTGCAACTGTAAACATTAGGAGTCAAATAATTTTAAAATTGCCCCCAAAGCAAAAACCCCCAAACTGAGTCCTGTAGTCAACTAGACATCATATCACATGGAACCAATGACTTGTAATAAAGAGAGAATTAGCTAAAGCTGACAAGTGGCAGAATTCTGATACCAAGTCTCCTTCCCTGGACACACTCTGCTCATCAGTACGGCAGCACCCTCTCTTCTGGTTCCTGCCTTTTGGAACAGCTTTCATTGTCTGTAAACCTTTCAAATCCTCAGCTCCTCCCAGGCCCAAGTCAAAGGCACCTCTAGGAAGAACCCTTGCCCAGTTTCTTCCAACTGCTCTTATGCTTTTCCTCCTCTGTGTTCTCACAGATGGCTACTTTATTTTTTACAAGCACTCCCCACCTTCCATCTTAAACTGGTTCCCCTCCATATCTTTAGGACCTTGATCTTGGTTCACCCGTCTACCTCACTCCATCGCCCCATGTATTTTGGGCTTCCCCCACTTCTAACTTTCTCTTTTCAGTCTATAGATTTGCACGAAGCTCTCTCATCTTGAAATGTCCTACCAATGCTACATGCTCCCTAGTTACTAGCCTGTGCATCTGTCTTGCCTTTCAAACCCAAGCTGCTTAAAAGGACAATTCAACATGCAAGAATTTTATACCCTCACTTCTTTCCCCCTCCCCATCTTTATTGAGGTCTAGTTGACAAATGAAAATTGTATATATCTAAGATGTACAACCTGATGGCTTGAGGCATGATCACCATCTGCAATTCTTAGCCAATTCTTCACCTCCATGCTTCTGTCCTTACTACTCCACTGAAACCGCCTTGATAAAGGTAATCAATGACTTGGTAATTGTTCAAATTTAGCTCTTATGGAGTATACTTATGCAGAATCTCTCTGTGGCCCTGATATCGCAGACAACTTCTTGTTCAAAGAAACTCACTACTTGGATTTCCCAAAGCAGGCTCCCAGGGACACTGGTTTTGAGGGATATGAATAGGTTTTATATGAAAGGAAGAATTCCATGGTCAAATCATTTTAGAGGGCTCTATACACCGTAATCCCCTTTAAAGATTCACAATACAAATTAGCAAGCCTACTTTGCTTTAACCTGTGAAACACATCTTATTTCAGAACCAAGGATATACTTTGGGAAATGCTGTTCTACTATCTCAATTTCCCCGTCGCTGTTCCTTCCTGGTTCTCTGATCTCCATGTGTGCTAATTCTAATTGTCCCTCTCTTTGCTTTTTTTTCTTTTTATTTCCCAGTGGTTTTGATCTACTATTCTTTTTTTCTCTGTATAGTCTTTCCCGGGATGAGCTCATCTTTTCTTATGGTTTCAACTATCTCCCACGTATTGATGATTCCCAATCTAGGTCTCCAGCCCTGACCTCCCTGTGTCCTTAGATTCACATATCCAGTTGCTACTTAGCATGCTCACCTGGGTGCTCCTAGATACATTTTTTTTTTAACTTGGAGGCTTCTCAGATACCCTGCATTACACATGTCTTAAACTGATAAGATCATTTCTGCTTCTGTCCTCGTTTTTGATGTGTTTCTTATTCTGGAATGTATGGTATCACCCTCAGGAGAAAATGTGGGACACTGTTGATTCAGCCTGTGACTTCTCTCCCCACACACAGCACTGCAAGAGTGTCACACACAATGGGATGTTTGCATGGTAGGTGGAAAGAGGGGAACTAAGGATGCAGAGTTTCTTTAATGGCACAGAATAGAGACGCCTAAACAAAGTAGTACACAAGAGAACATAATCCCAGATGGGGATACGACCTCTGGCTCCCCAGCCTCCCAATGCACGGCTTCTCTGCAGAGTGAAGACTCCACAAAGTGTAAGAACTTTACCTGTGACATTTTAGAGACATTTTTAAAGGGTATCATACCCGTACACCCGCCCACACTGGTATCTTCCAGAGACCATGCTTGGAAGCCTGCCTCCTCACCATGTAGATGAGATTTGTCATGAGTGGGGAGGCCAGTCACCACTCTTTAAAGACAGCAAGGACACAACAGTATGGCACTGTGACCCAGGCTTTCTTCAGGACCCCTGGGTGCTTCTGCCTTCCTGAGTTGGTCTTTCGCTTTAGAACTCCATGCTTGGTCCCTTCCCTGTACTTCATTCTTATTTTCTAGTGAGACAGACGATAATTTTGGGACAGCATAGATAAATGGAAAATCATGGAGTTTGGAGTGAGAGTCAACCTGCGTTTAAATCTCAATTCTCTCACTGAGCTCATGTGACTTTGAACAGGGCATTTAGAATTCCCTGGAAACTGGGTATAAAAATATCCATTAAGGGAGCTCTGGAAAGGGAAGAAGTAATTCGTGATGAGTGTCAAGTACATGGTAAACATTTGGTAAATGGTGGCTCGGGCAGTTTAGTATGTTGGGGTCAACTTTGTTTCATGGACCCTTTCTTTCATCTGTGTTAGCAGATCACACAAATAAATAATAATGTGCACGATTCCACCAAAATATTCTCTTAATTATAAGTTTTCACATAATTTCCTCTCTAACTGTGGTGAAGGTATTAGAAGCAGTTAAGCCTGAAATTCAATACTGAGATAAATAAAAAGTACGAGGTATTTAAAAATCTGCCTAAGATAGACTGGATTGGGGTTATAAAGTCTTAGTTGAATCTCTTACATAATAAAAAAAAATCTATGAAATGTCATTGATCAAACTCAAGGAGATGAAGAATCGCTCAGACGGCTGGGATCAGAACTCGAGGTTTTAAGCACCTAGGCTAGCAAACCTGAAGCTTGGTGCGCTAAGCTATCCCCTCTGGCTATGTGATTATATACAGCAATTTACTACCGGTGAAAGGTAACAAAATTGAGTACACCATCTTAAAGACACATTGGGCCGTGCCTCATCAAATTCTCATGAACCAAGGCTGAAATTAATTTTCAGTACACAAATAAAGGCAGCATGTATACCAATTTTACAGCGCTATGACTCACGAATTTATCTTCCCCTATTGGCAGAATGCCATTTTGATATTTATCTGCCAATGAGTGGCAGTTGCTTGTAATCCACAGTAGAGAAAGGATGAAACACATCACACATCGTGGGCAAATTTTAGCTTCCATGAGTATAGGAGAAAGAGCACAGGCTTTAGAACTGGCTAGTCCTGGTAATGCATGCTCTCACCCTCTGTTTGGCTGTGTGACTTGGGACCCAATATTTAAATGATTGATTTCTCCCAGTGAAAAGATCCAGGGATCAGCAGGTCAAAGACTTAATTTACTTTTTTTTTTAGGTTTTTTAAAAATTATTTTATTTTTTAATTGGTGCATTGTAATCCTACATCTTTGTTAGGTACAAACTGATAAAGGCATACATGCACACATTTCTCATTTAACCCTACCCCAATTCCCACCCCACACCCTCGCCCTCCCTCCTTCTCAGGTTCAGATTAGTAATTGACTTTGATATGTTTGTGAAAGTACATCATGTGCAGTAGGGTGTCCCCTCCCCCCATCACCTTCAGTTCCGTCAGCTTCTCAAAGACCTAATTTCTGACGTCAAGTTCACAAACCGACCGACCCCCCCAGTTTCAATTTTCCTGATTTGGTATGGTGGTAATAACATCAAATCATGGAGATCTTAGGGCTTGAATTTGTGATGTTGAGAGACATCTGTAGGTGATTAAGAGGAATCTGATTATGATTTGAAGATGGGTTTCTTGGTGCTCAGAACACCGTCAATGTTTTTGCATCTGTAGAGGAAGGCAGATTCTATTAACTCCTATTTTGCAGATAGGAGACTCAGGATTGGGTATGTTAGATGACACTGCCAAAGCTACACAGTTGCTAACCTACTGAGCCAAGTCTAGAGTGTGGGTTTTCTGACTACCATGGGATGCTTCTTTCCAGAACCACAGGGCTCTGCTATAGACTGTTTTTGCCTGCATGTATCTTTATGAAATTAGCATGTATCAACTCACATCCACCTCGGTGATCCTGATTCCTTTTAGAGTAAGCAAGATTACCCTCTTTCTTTCCCATCCCTTTAATTTCAAAGAAAAGCCAATAAAATCCTGCTCATTTTGCTTCTTTTTTTTTTTTTTTTTTCTCCTTCTCTTTCCTTTTTAGGATTTAAGAGCTGGTTCTATTTCTGAGACTCAGGTTCCTAATCAGTTAGTAAATGAGACAATGCACCTAAAAAGGGCTTTGAAAGTTGTGAGATACTTATAAATATGAGGTATTGATGATTTCCTTCCTTAGTGAGGAAGCTTGTGATTCAAACCATGGTTTCATATTTGTTCATATTTGATATTATTTCCTCTCACCTTTTAGGATACCACTTGTTGACACTTCTCTCTTTTCTTGAAGTAGCAGGAAATACCACGCATGTGCAACCCTCGGTCTCTCTCTTGGTCCCTGTCATCTGTCACTTCTCATACATCACTGTGCATGTTCCAGACTATTCTTCTGCCTGAATAGCTCAGTCTCTGTCTTTTCTTCTGTCCTCACGCCTATTGTATTCCTGAGTGCACATTCCACCTCTATGTCTGGGTCCCAGTAAGAAATTCTGACACCTAAAACAGTTCCTGCCAGTTAATATCTTCCTGTCAGGAGATTTGCCCTGATTTAGACCAATTCCTGACAGCTTCCCACAGGCAGGCACCTGCAGAAACCTGCCGGTAGCCACAGATGGATTCTAGAATCCAGTTGATCGAAGGATGAGAAACCCATGGATTCTTCCTAAGACTGTTATGGAAAAGTGAGGGGACCATCAGTTCCCTCCTCCCCCTCTAAGTTATTTTGTTTTTCAAAAGGAACAAGGAGAACCCGGAACATCTGGTGTTTCCGAGGTGTTTACATAGACATTTACTGAGGCAGCAGGTCCGATGGTATTTGCCGGTTACTTCCAAATACTGTATCAGTAAGAAGTAATTTTAGTCTTTGGGGGATATTGTACATGGCAGACACATTGTTGACATCTGGCAAGTTCATATGCAACCACCGAGATCTTTCAAAACAAAACTGTTGCAAAGGATATTTAAACCCAGAATGTCAGCTGGGAATAAAATGTTCCCTTCTTAGACTGTCTTTCCTGGTGTGAAATGTACAAATTTTAAAGATTAGGAGTGAGTCAATTTAGATATTCTGAAATGCAGAAATGGGAAGAAAGCATTTTTTTTTTCTTAATGTCATCTGTTTCTAAATTATGGGGGAAAACTTGGCAATTATGTTTAAAAGGAAAGTGGAGTTTTTGGACATGGTCTTCATGGGACTTGTTTGGGTAGAAAATTGCTTACTTGGTAGCTCGCTAAAGGGGAACCAGGGTTGGCAGTGGGCTCAGATTCTGATTCTACTGCCTCGTAGCTGTGTGGTCTTGAGTATCATGTTTGACAATCCAGGGCTCAGATTCCTCCTTTGTCACTTTGTCCAATGAGGCTGTCAGTAGTCCCCATCTCATCATTAAGAGGAATAAATGGGATATCTGCAAAGACCAAACACCAGTGCCTGGTACATTTGCACTCCATAAAATGGTACCTGCTGTTCTGCTTTCACATAGAAGTTTATGTTCTAAAGAAGGTATATGGCTTCTTTTTTATTTTTTCCAAAAGAATGTGGTTAATATTAGGTGATTCTTTTATGAGGCTCATAATAGATTTATAAAAACGTTTCTGTGAAATTATCATACTTGACTCATATTGAAATTATGTAATTCAAAAATCAAAGCTGTGCAACTGCTCCGGAAACATTTCTAGACTTCCCAAGACACTGGTGTTGTACCATTGTTGCAGCTGTTCAGAAAATGATGATCCAACTTTAGTCTAACACTTAGTTGAAAAGATGTAAAATCCATCGCAGTCACCGCTTAACCATTTCACTGTATTTTTGCAGTTTTAATAATGTGAGTCTTCTGGTGGTCAGGGAGAGTAATCAAATGGTGATTAAACATGATTTGCTCATTTCTTAAAAGCTGTGTCAAAAAAGTAGGCTGGCTCAAGAGTTTTTGCCCCTATCTGTTCTTGATGGCCCTAATGGGTAGCAAACCAGCAAAAATCATAGCATCCTTTAAAGCCTGTAGATCTCTGAGTTTTTTGTGTATATTTTCAAGACATAAAGGTGACAGGAGATTGGCAACAATAAGTCAATCATCTGGAACAATTAGGTGCATTACAACTCAAAAGTTGTTCCATACATGCCAAGAATGCACTAAACAATTTGGAATGTTATTGCAGCTTATGAATGGAGTACCAGAGCCATTTCTAGCAAGTGCCTAGGAGAGGGCTGGGGGATTAGCAAAACTCAACAGCTACTGGTTATTTATGAGGAAGGCCATTGTGCCAAGCCTCAAAACTGAAAGTAAAGAGAGGAGAGAAAGAGTTATAAAATATCAAGGGAGAAGTGGGGCATGGTGATGCATGCTTGTAATCCTAGTACTTGGGAGGTTAAAACAGGAGGATCACAGGTTTGTGGCCAGCCTCAGCAGCTTTGCAAGGCCCTCTGCAACTGAGTGAGACCTTGTTTCAAAATAAAAAATAAAATAGGGCTTGGGATATAGCTCAGAGGTAGACTGCTCCTGGGTCAATCCTCACTACCACCAGTTTTTAAAAAATTACATTAAATTTTTTTTAAAAAAAGGAGCAGTATAAAAGCCCAGGGTCAAACAATATCAGTGTTATAGGAGAAATATTACTAAAATTATCCATGGCTAAGGAGTTACGTAAGCATGTTGCTTGCCTTTATAGAAATCAATAACTGGATAGTTTGGGCTGCTTGGAATGACTCAGTTCTGTGTCTACCTTGTAACCCATTTTTTTATTTTTTTTTTTTAAGTTTTCATGCTTTTTATCTCCAAAACCCTGGAAACCATTCTGTGACCTTCCAGTTCCAGAGCCTTAAAGTTCCTTCAGGTTTGGTTGCCATTTTCCAGGAGAGAACGTGATTGACACAGGGAACTTGAGAGTAAGGAAAGGAGGGCGTGTGTCTGAGCATCCCTCCTGCAGCTCCACTTCATACGGCCGACTGGTATCATTTCATTTCTCTCGGAACCAGGCGCCTATCTCCCAACTGTGTCGTTAGGATGGGGGGCGAGGGTCACAGATCAGCAAACCTCCAGTTATGAAATCAAGATGGAAAGATAAGGGGGATGAGCCGTGGACAGGTCTTAAATAATTACTAATGATAGTAATTAAATACACGTCACATTGGATTATCACATTACAATTTATGAAGTGCTTCAACTAAGGAGCAAATGAAAGCTGATGAGAACCAGAAGAGCAGAGCTAAATCAGAACATGTTTGGTGAAACTTCAGAAATGTGGGGAAATGGAACACTTGCTGATGGTAACATAAGAGAGGAGGACTGACATGTGTAAAGAATTTTCCCATCCCTGCTGGACCAGAAGAGAGTCTTTTCTGTTAACATGTTTGTGTCAAGAATGTCAAAGACATTTTTAGAGACAATGTGGACAGTGTTTGTGGAGGCATAAAGAATACAGAGGGGAGCCAGGCGTGGTGGCGCACGCTCGTAATCCCAGCATTTGGGAAGCTGAGACTGGAGGATCCGGGTTCAAGGCCAGCCTCAGCTACCTAGTGAGGCATTCTGCAACTTAGTGAGACGCTGTTTCAAAAAAAATAAACAATAAAAAATAAGGCTGGGGGTGTAGCTCAGAGGTAGAATGCCCCTGAGTTCAATCCCCAGTACTGAAAAAAAAAAAAAAAAAGAATACAGGGGGGTAAACAGCCTCTATGGAGATCGGTGTGAAGGTTTCTCAGAAGACTAGGAATGGAACCATCAGATGACTCAGCTGTACCACTCCTGGGCATCTTTCCAAAGGAACTGAAGTTGGAATATTACAGTGATGCATGCATCTCCATGTTTATAGCAGCACAATTCACAATAGCCAAATTATGGAGCCAGCCTAGGTGTCCATCAACAGACGAATGGATCACAAAACCGTGGCATGTACACACAGTGGAACTCTACTCGGCCATAAAGAACAAAATTATGCCATTGGCAGGAAAACAGATGGACTTGAGAGTAGTATGCTAAGTGAGCTTAGTCGGTCTCAGGAAGTGAATAGGTGTGTGTTTTCTCTCATATGTGGAAGCTACATAGAAATTGAGAAACAAAAGATACCTCATATAAAGGAGCAGAGACTCCAGTGGAGTGATGGAGGGGGTATAGGGAAGGCAGGGAGGAGGATAGAGGTATAAGGAATGTAGAAGGTAACAGTTTAAATAATGCTATGCATGTATCTGAAATTACCAGCACGAATCTCTTATGATACATATGGGGGTGGGATATGGTGGGGAACACACCAAGAATTGTGTGCTTGTATTTTCCTATCACTCTATACCTCCAAATGATGTATAATTACAGTGCACCAATAAATGTATTTTTAAAAATGCAGGGCGACCAAATGTTGTGTGCAGGTATGTCCCTACCACTCTGAACTTTATCGTGATGTGAGGTTATAATGCACCAATAAAAATATATATTTTTAAAAAAGGATACAGGGTCAGGTCAGCACTTATCATTGAGCTAAAAGACCCTGACTCTGTTCCTTAATGAGATGCTAAAAACAGAAGAAAGTGATAAGGATGCAAGGAGAGAGAAAGGGGGTTTGCAAAAGCTTGTAATGCCAAACACAGTAAACACACTGGAGCTTACCTTCGGGCAACCAGTCTTGCTTCGGTATTATTTTCTCTTCCTCCAGTGACTGCTGGCACTGTTTTGTCACACAGAGCTTTTCTTTCCAAATCTTTCTTTCTTACCTTTACAGATGGGCATATTTATATAAAGGAAGCTATATCTTCTTTCATCTTTTCTCTCTCAAGATGGTGCCCATCTTATTTTAGAAGGGATGATGTTATCTCTGAAGGCCTCCCTGGATCTTAGACTCCAGTGTATCTCTGTTTTAACTGTCTTAAAAAAGCCTACCTCCTCTGCAGCCTCCTTCCCTTAGCCCACTTTGCTTCAACAGGTCTGGCTTTCTTGGTAGTTCTCAAAGTCAGCAATTAGATCTGCCTTGGGTAACTGGAATGCATTTCTGATGGTTCACACATTGCCCTTCCTCCTCCTCCTCCTCCTCCTCCTCCTCCTC
>PVLC010000150.1:0-22518 GCA_004027655.1 Graphiurus murinus
CTCCTCCTCCTCCTCCTCCTCTTCTTCTTCTTCTTCTTCTTCTTCTTCTTCTTCTTCTTCTTCTTCTTCTTCCCTATGTAACATCCATCAACAGAGCATGCTTAGGATAAGGCTGGCTTAATTTCCCCTCCCTGAAGTAACAAACTCCGTTCACTTGGATACTGCTGAGACTTTACTGGTAATGTACAAACAACAGCATTTTCAGTCACTCATCACAAATTATTATTTCCCACTTTCCCGGTGCTCATGAAAAGCACAAGATTGGTGAATATAGGAAAGTTGAACTCTGTGGCTTCTGTCTTGTGCACATGACAAGGCTTTTGAGAGATAATGAATTCAAGACTGGGGACAAAGCTCAGTGGTAGACTGCTTGCAAGGTCCTGGGTTAAATCCTCAGCACGGTGAAAAAAAATGGTAAAAGAATTCAAAGTTTTTTTTTGCATAAAGTTATATTGTTTATTGGCACATTGTAATTATGCATTCTAGTGAGGTTCGGAGTGACAGAAACATACATGCACACGGCATTCATTGTGGGTTTCCCTCTGGGTCACTCCTTCCCCTCCCTCCCTATATATTAACATTGATGTTGACAACTTCGTGTGTGAACAAAGGATTATTTGAACTATTTCCATCATCGGATCTCCCCTTTTACCTCCCCATCTCTCCCTTCCATTATTTTACTATTATCTCCTCTCATTTATCCGAAATCCTCTTTGTTTCCAATTTCTGTCTAATTTCCACATATAAATGAAAACATATATCCCTTCACTTTCTGTGACTAGCTTATCTCACTCAGCATAATATTCTCAAGTTCCATACATTTTCATGCAAGGGATGTAATTGTGTTCTTCTTTATGGCTGAGTAAAATTCCATTGTGTGTATATATACACCATAATTTTGTAATCCATCTGTTGATGAACACCAAGGCTGATTCCATAGTTTGGCTATTATGAATTGTACTGCTATTTACATGGATATGCATGTATCCCTATAGTATTCTGACTTGAATTCCTTTGGGAAATCCCTAGGAGTGGTATAGCTGGGTCATATGGTGGCTCCATTCCCAGTCTTTTAAGGAACCTCCACACTAATCTCCACAGAGGTTGTACTATTTCACAATCTACTAACAGTGTATAAGATTTCCTATTTCCCCACATCCTCACCAACATTTATTGTTGATTATTTTCTTAACAATTGCCATTCTAACTGGAGTTAGGTGAAATCTCAGTGTTATTTTGATTTGTATTTCCCTGATTGTTACTGATGTTGAATATTTTTTCATATATTTATTGGCCATTTGTATTTCTTCTTTTGAGAAGTGTCTATTCAGATACATTGTCTATATTTTATTGGGTTCTTTGTTTTTTAGTGTTAAAATTTTAAAGTTCTTTATATATTTTAGATATTAATCCTCATAAATCTGCTTTTACCTAATTTTTGAGCAGAATATCCTCTAGTAAAGTACTGGTTTGTATCATTTGACATAGCACCAGGTTCACTCAGGTCATAAGACCCCTGTGGGGAAGCTTGATCTTGCACGCCTAGATGCAGGAAGTAAACATGCCAGTGACTGTGCCATTAATCCTATCCAACAACAAATTCCTTGAGTCATTCTTGAATACCTAACTGTGGGCTAAGGCACAGTGTGTGCATACGTGTGTGTGTGTGTGTGTGTGTGTGTGTGTGTGTATGTGCGCACATGTGTGTATGTATGTGGGGGAAGGGAGGGGATGCACATGAGATAATAGTTTAGCTTAATGGACTATTTTTTAGGAGCTGATTTAGTAACAGAGACCCCATGACTTAATTTTTTTGTCAGTTTCACTGGGCTATGGAGTACTCAGATATTTGGTTAAACACGGGCGCATCTGTTTATGAGATTATCTCTGGATGACATTAATATTTAAATTGATAGATTGAGAAAAGAAAATACCTCCTCTCCCAATGTCAGTAGGCATTATCCAATCCATTGAAGGCTTGCATAGAACAAAGTGTTAAGTAAGAGAGAATTCACTATCTGATTATCTTCAAGCTGGGACATTGGTCTTCTACTCCCTTTGGACTTAAGCTTGAACTTGGACTGGAACTCAGGACCTTGACTTGGACTGAAACTTCCACGATTGGCTCTCTTGGTTCTTAGGTCTTTGGACTTGGACCGGAAGCATACCATCTGGTCTCCTGGGTCTTCAATTTATAGACCACAGATCTTGGGACATCCCAGCCTCCATCACTGAGTAAGCCAATTTACATGTACATCTTCTATTGGTTTTGTTTCTCTGGAGAATCCAGACTAACAGAATACCTCAAATAATATTGCCTTGAATAAGACTCGGTTTTTAATTTTATTATTTTTTTACGTGACAGTCTATTTCTAGGCAGACCAAAACTGGAATGGGGTTCCAAAGTAAAGAGACCTAGGCTCAACCCTCTCTAAGGTATTTCTCTCATATTTATCACCCAGGATAGTTCAACACCATATCCTTGTTCCAGGTAGGAAGGAGGAGGAAATGATACAAAGAAGGGCATGCTTCATCCCTTTAAATACACAACTCAAAAGTTTCCTATATCACTTCCTATATAGCCCATTGGCCAGAACCCAGTCATATGGCCAAATGAGCTTTGAGGATACGGAGGCTGAGAAATACAAGTCCTATTTTAGGTGGTCAGAAAACCCAGTCCCCATACCCCCAAACTCAAGAATCCTGTTATTCCAGAGAATAGAAGAATAGAATTTGGGGGACAAATAACAGTGTTTCATAAAATGTGAAAAGACATTTATTAAGCCCTCGACTGTTTCTAAGCAAGGGCGTAGGACAGGGCTTTTATTCCAAGGATTATACTAAGGGATTTGGATTCCAAGAGCTGAAAACGGCAAGGTGAGTGATGTTTATACCTCCAAATGGATAGGAACCATCCCAGGATACCAAACATTTGAGGTCGGTACTCTTGTTTCTAAAGTACTCCCCAAACTTTTATTTTTAACCGCAACTTAACTTATTGCATTATAATTATTTCTGAGTGTGAATGTGACTGTCTCCCCAATTATACGGTGCTCTTGAGGGCGGGGACTGTGTTCCCTGTCTGACTCACGGTAGGTGCTCTGTAAACACTGGCTGAATCCCTTGTGGGGAATTGTTATCTGGAAGAGTCAACTTGTAGGATGTTCTTGACACCCACTCCCATTTCCACTTCTACCTCCAAACAGTCCTGAACTCTGACCTTTCCTTGTGAATTAATTGGACATGCAGGGGAGTGAATCCAATAGTACCCTGGAACAGTGTAATGGGGGAATAGATTCTGCCATGATTTCCTCCCTGTGGTAGTCACAATGTCCTTCCCAGTTTGGTAAGATGGATTCCACCTTTTTTTTTTTTTTTTTTTGGTACTAGGGATTGAACCCAGGGCATTTTACTTCTTAGCTACTCCTACAGCCCTATTTTTTATTCTGTGTTTTGAAACAGGGTCTCACTAAGTTGCAGAGGGCCTCACTAAGTAGCTGAAGCTGGCTGGCTACAAACCTGTGATACTCCTGTTTCAGCCTCCCAAGTACTGGGATTAAAAGCATACGCCACCATGCTCAGCTGGATTCCACCTCTCAATGGAGTGGTAGTAGTGGCAGTGGCCCTGAACTGGAAAAAGTATGTAGGAGGTAGGGTTACAGCCACTTTTGGAAAACATGCTCTGTGCAGCACCTAGTGGGGTCACCTGGAGGACTGAGGAGTGAGGTTCCTGGATTTACCCAGGGCTCCTGGTCAGATGATTCTGCCAGCCACCTCCTCCATCTCAGAAGGACCCAAGAAGAGTCAGGAGCTTTGACAGAATCCCTGGCATCCCCCGTACCCCCAGCCACCCATGTCTCAGATTACCCTCCTCAGGGTATTTCCTGCTTTCTTTCCAGCCCTTTTTATTTTTAATTTTGAAACAGAGTCTCACTAGGTTGCTGAGAATCTTGCTAAATTGCAGAGGCTGTCCTGGAATCTGTGATCTTCCTGTCTCAGCCTCTCAGGCATGTACTACCACGTCTGGCTGGAAAACTGTATCTTAATGAATAATGAGTGGAAGCATAATGGGAGGAATAGGGTCTGATCTAATGGTAATAAGCAGAGGGGAACTTAACAAGGCCTATTTATTTAGATTCTCCCTGGTACCTTCGTGTCTTGGAGGATAAAGACTTTCTTTTTTGCCAGGTACAGGGAGGACCCCTCTGGAATGAGAGTCCTATTTTCAGGGAACGATTAGCGAGGGTTTATGGCCCACCTCAGGGGAGAAGGGGCAAGGAGAATTCTTTCTAGTTTCCATGGTCTGCTTCTGCAGCTTTGTTTTCTTCTTTTTTCCTTTGGTGCTGGATATTGAACCCAGGGCCCTGCACATGCTAAGCACGAGCTCTACCACTGAGCGACACACCCAACCCTAAGTGTTATATTTTGGAGCATCCTGAACTCCATTACTAGCTTGGTCTGGGGAGAGACTGGAGGACTAAGCAGAAGGTCAGAGCGTGCTGGAGGCCGCCACCTCACCAGTTCTTTCTTCCAGGCCTCGGCTGGAGGTTGGGGTCCCCTGCGCAGAGGAAAGGCGATCCCCTGCGCTCTCAGAGTCTTTTTCCTCTTGGAGGCTCGGGTCCACTTCTCCCCCCTCTCTCCCGTGGCAGTCTCCCGCTCCCCCCTCTTCCCAGCCACTTCCACCCCCACCACATTTTCCCTATCTTTGTCTCTCCATCCCGTTCTCTCTTAAAAAAAAAAAAATCAATCCACAGAACGATTAGATTTGCAAATGAGCGGGCAGGAAACTGGGAACAAAGGGAACCAGAGCCGAAGAGGGAGCAGGTATAATTACTGTAATTAACTCCAGCAGCAGGGACGCAGCCCTCCCTGCGAGGCTGCCGAGCTGCCGCGAGGTGCCGCGGGGCTCTGCAGGGGAGGCTGAGGGGAGTGGCCTCCTGGAAGCTCAGACTTCACCCCTTCTCTGGGTTGGGGCGTTCTTCTGGGGGCCCTGGCTGGGGAGCCCCTCCTGGGGCCTGTGGGAAGGAGGATCCAGGCTCTTCAGTCCTGGGCTGGACAGGGTAGAGCGGATCCAGGCAGAACGGGCTGGAGTACAGTTGTCTCATCTGGACGCTTAGCCGTTTACCTGCTTTAGGACCTCCGAAGAGCCACTGGGTTTTCCCAGGGCTTTGTTCTTTAGCCTCCTGACTGTGTGGCACTTGAAGACCCATGTTTTCCTTGGCATGTGAGGCTGCCCCTTTCCTTCTGGTTTGCACCTTCCCGCCACTTTGTGAACTGTTGGCTACATTTCGAGATGCATTTGACACTTCAGATCCCCTTGTGAAGTCCCAACTGCCAAGCCCACAGCTTTCATTTCTCTTAAGATCCCTACCTCACTGCTGTGGTTTCAGTATGTTCCCCAAAGTTCTTGTACTGGAACCCCAAATCCAGATGTTGCTGGCTTTTGGAGGCGGGGCCTTTGGGGGGTTTCAAGGGTTATGTGAGGTCATGAGGCTGGACCCCTGGATAGGATTCCTGGCTGAAGAAGAAGGAGAAGAAGGAGAAGGAGAAGAGGAGGAGAAGGAGGAGAAGAAGAAGAAAAAGAAGAGGCAGCCCGTGTCTCTAGAGGCCCCCCCAACCCTTGCCATGTTTTGACACAGCAAGAAGGCCCTCACTAGATGGTGACAATTTATATTTATGTCCAATATTATATTGGAATTCCTAGCCTCCAGACGGTGAGAAATACATTTCCTTATAAATTAGTCTGTGGTATTGTCAGAGCAGCAAAAAAGAGACTGAGGTACTCCTCCTCCTCCTCTAACTCCTCTATTTTGGGGAAGCAGACCGCTCCTGGCTTTGGATTCCTGGAATCTAACGACCACTTGTAGATCTTTGTACCATTCAGGCCCCTTTACTTGCCAGTAACAGGAACTCTAACCCAAATTGGCATAAAAACAAAAGGAACTGGCTTGAGTAACTGAAAACCAAGAGAACATCAGGTACTGCTGGATCCAGGGGTTCAAACATTATTATCAGATCTCTCTCTGAGAGAGTTCTTCATCTGTAAAATAAGAAAGTACAATAGTACTACCTCACAGTGCAAAATTGAATGAATTAATTTGTGTAAAACACTTAGCGTAGGACACAGTGAGGAGAAAGTGCTATAAAAACATAATTATTATTCCTATTTTAATGTTCCAGACTGGAATACAGTACTCTTCAGCATCAGGTCCAGCCAGCTTTTCCTCTTTAAAACTTCTCCTATTCATGTTCTAAATGCCTCTTCATTATGACTTCTAATTTCTTAATTCAGTCCCTCATAAGTATGAGTCCCTCATAAGCATGAATTACTCTCACATTCTCCTAATTGGTTTCCGAAACATGTTTTGCCTTCTGATCTACCCTCTACATAAGAATGAGAGCAGATCTCTCTCTCTCTCTCTCTCTCTCTCTCTCTCTCTCTCTCTCTCTCTCTCTCCCCTCCCCTCCCTCCCTCCCTCCCTCCCTCCCTTCCTTCCTTCCTTCCTTCCTTCCTTCCTTCCTTCCTTCCTTCCTTCCTTCCTTCCTTCCTTCTTTTTCCAGTATTGGGGATTGAACCCAGGAGCATTCTACTTCCGACCTACACCCCCAGCCCAATTTTTTTATTCTTTATTTTGAAACAAGTTCTCCTTAACTTGCAGATGGCTTCACTAAATAGCTGAGGCTGGTCATGAACCTGAGATCCTCCTGTCATAGCCTTCCAAGTACTGGGATTACAAGAGTGTGCCACCACGCCCGGCTTCTCCCTGCTTTAAATCTTTAAATGGCACCCCACAGAATGTGAACCAAACTCTTGGGCGAAATTGTTTCCCTCCTCACATTTTTAGCCTCATCCCTCTCCCCCATCTCCTCATCTCTGCCATCCTTCTTTGAACACACCATGTTTTCTCACCTCTGTGTCTAGAATGAGCTCATTTCCTCTTTTCTTGTGGCCACTCCTTCAGCATCTGTGGAGCCTCAGTTTAGACATCACCTCCTTACAAAAGATTCTTGGTTATCTAGTCTGCTCCCCTGCAGGATGCTCCAGGTACCTGACCTATAGCATCCTGGGAACATCTCTATTCTAGTTCTCGCTTTGCCTGTTTGTCTTTTTCACCAGACTATTAACTTCTTAAAGACTAGAACCTCATGTTCAAATGTCACACTCTTGGTCAGTTTCTGGAGTCTCTTTTGGGCTCAGTACTTATTGAATGAATCAAATGTTGATAATTACTACTAAATTTGTTAGGCCTCTTCTGGTAGCAAGTGATAGAAACTGACTTTAGGCATGGCTGGACCCAGGGACTCAAATGACATCAACCATACCTCTCTCTAGCTCTTAGCTCTGCTTTCTTCTATCTTGGTTTCATTCTCCAGCTAAAAATGGGCCTCCAGCAACTTCAATCTACTCATTTAGCAATTTCAGTAAAAAGTAGGTACCACTTTCCATTATTTCCACCTGTGATCCTCCATTATTTTCTGCAACAGTCTCAGCATTACTTTTTTTTTTTTTTTGCGATACTGGGGATTGAACCCAAGGGCATTCTACCTCTGAGCTATACCCCCAGTCCAGTTTTTATTCTTTATTTTGAAACAGGGTTTCACTAAGTTGCATAAGGCCTCACTAAGTAGCTGAGGCTGGCCATGAACCTGGATCCTCTGGTCTCAGCCTCCCAAGTACTGGGATTACAAGTGTGTGCCACCATGCTCCCTCTCAGCATTACTTTTATTCAACAATTTATCTCCTGTGCCAGGGTGTGAAAAGAAGT
Source organism: Graphiurus murinus (assembly GCA_004027655.1). Taxonomy (NCBI): domain Eukaryota; kingdom Metazoa; phylum Chordata; class Mammalia; order Rodentia; family Gliridae; genus Graphiurus; species Graphiurus murinus. Next base: position 7,767 of record PVLC010000150.1, read on the forward strand.
AACTGGTCAGGCCTGGACAACATGCCTGTTTCTGGAGTTGGGAGGGAGCCACGTCCCCAGGAAACATAAGAACTGCATGGGGCAGGGATATTTTCTTAGACAAAAAATGGGATGCTTTCCTGAGAAACATGAGGAATGGGTCAGAGGGAAGCAAAATAACATTTGTACACAAATTATGGTTACTTCTAGTTCTTCTATAAACATTTTTTTTTTTGTACTGGGGATTGAACCAAGGGAAAATTTAACTTTGAGCTACATCCCAAGCCCCTTTCATTTATTTATTTATTTTTTAAAAATGCGAGACAGGGTCTTGCTGAGTTTTTGAGAATCTCCATATGTTGCTGAGGCTGGCCTCAAACCTGTGATCCTCCTATATCAGCCCTTCCAACTTCTGGGATTACAGGCATGTGCCACCACTCCCAGCAGCTTCTTATAAACATCAACTCGAAGAAAATGCATTCTACCAGTGAGAAAACAGAGGCTGGGAGTGGTTGAGGGCCTTGCCCAGGTTTACACAGCTCACAAGGGGTGAGGCCAAGTTTCTTACCCTGACAGTCAACTTCCCAGCCTTCCCCTTTAAAAATTTTTATAAATGCAATATATACACACAGAAATAAAAAACAAAACCCAAGTAGTACAAAAGAGTGTACAGAAAAAAGATAGACGTCATGCCCTGAGCCTGAGCCCTTCTCGCCCCCTTCCTGCCCACAACTGTCTATCCTTTGAAGCTTTATTTTTGCGTCTCCATAATACTGCAGAGCTAATTTGTCCCAACTTCTGAGGATTATACTGGATGCCCAGTGGTGTAGTGTGAGGTCTTTCCACGCTGGCTGGTGGAAACATAAACTCTTTGCAGCCTCATGGAACTTCAGAAACTGTTCCTCTTCTGACCTTGGGTGGTTCTTTCTAAGCGGTAGGCTGCTACTTTTCATGGTGTGCAGACTGTACAGAGGAGTCCCTCTGCAAATCTCTGACACTCTTTGGCATGCAGTGCTCTCGTCTCAGATAGCCTTTCCTGTAAATTTAGCTGCTTTGGCTGCGCAGGAGCTGCAACCTCAGTCTTCACTCAAAGAGGCAACTGGGATCTGTCTGGAATCCTGTCTGGAAGCGGCCTCCAGACAGCAAGTTGGGGTTATTGTAGGGCTCCCTTCTCTCAGGGATTAGTCTTGAACTATCTAATGCTTAGCTTAGCATCTTAAACCATTGTTTCCTTTCTCTGTTTTTTTTTTTTTTTTTAAACTGGGGATTGAACCCAGTGGTACTCTATCTCCAAGCTATATCCTCAGCCCTTTTCATTTATTTTATTTTGGAATGGTTCTTCCTAAGTTGCTGAAAGTCTTGCTGAATTACTGAGGCTGGCCTTGAACCTGTGATCCTCCTGTCTCAGCCTCACATGCACCACCATGCCCTGGCTTCTCTGCTTTTTGTTTATTTTAAAAATTATTTATTTTTATAAAGCTTTTTTTTTTTTAAGGCAGGAAGGTAAATCTAGACCTTATTACTCCATCATGGTCAGAAATAGTGCTAATAATCTTCTAGAGATGTTCAATGCATAAAAAGCACATATGTACCCTCTTCCTTCTACAAATGATGCCCTTTGCTACACAAGGCTTTTCACCTTATTATTTTACAGATTGTTCCATATAGATTGACCTCATTCTTTTAGAGGCAGAGCCTGCACTTCTAACCCCTACTCTTTTGTGCCTCAGTGAATGACAGCTTCGTTATTATTGGTTATAATTGGTGCTCGGTAAATAGTTGATGAGTTGAATAAATTACCCTGAAACTGCACCCAGGTGGCTGGTCCCTCGTGTTCTGATGACAGAGGAGACAGGATGCACCATATTCAGTCTGCCATTCTTTCTATTTCACACACTTTGGTTCCCTCTTTTTGTGTCTCTGAAGGGATTTTTTCTCTTCTCATTCGTGGTAGACTGAGGCCGAGTAATAGTTAAACTTCAGATCTTGACTCTTTCATTTCATAAGAATTCAACTCACACAACAAAACCACTTCCATTGTTAAAAAGAGGCATGCTAGTTTAGGGAAGTACTTTAAGGTGACATGGAAATGTGCCTGGATCATGACTGGCATCCAATGACCCAGCAAATGCTTTTTGGATAAATTTGGGGTTCAAGCCGGCTGTGGTGGCGCATGCTTGTAATCCCAGTACTAGGGAGGTTGAGACTGGAGGATCTCAGTTCCTGGCCAGCCTCAGCTAGTTAGTGAGGCCCTCTGCAACTTAGTGAGACCCTGTTTCAAAATAAAGAATTCAAAATAGGGCTGGGGATGTAGCTTGGAGGTAGAATGCCCTTGAGTTCCATCCCTAGTACTGCAAGAAAAAATTGGGGCTCACTTGCATTTTGTGCTGCTGTTATCCAGCCCCTATATGGACTGCATTGTGTCCCCCCTAATTATTATCTTGAAGCCCTAACCTACAAGGTGACTGTATTTGGAGGTGGAACCCTTTTTTCTTTTTGCGGTACTGGGGATTGAACCCAGGGACATTCCACCTCCGAACTACACCCCCCAGCCCTACTTTTTATTCTTGTTTTGAAACAGGGTCTCACTAAGTTGCAGAGGGCCTCACTAAGCTGAGATAGAACCTTTGAAGAGATAATTAATATTATATGAAGTCAAAAGAGTGGGACCCTAACCCTTATGAAAAAAGGAAGAGCCACCAGAGGTGCTCCTATAGGAGAAAGACCACAGCAAGAAGGGGACCTGCAAGCCAGGGAGAGGCTTCAGGAATTCTAGCCTCCAGATCCATGAGAAATAAACATCTGCTTTTTAAGTCACACAGCCTGTGGTATTTTGTTATGGCTTTCTCAAACTAATATACCCTTTGCCCCAAGTACTTGTTTTGTCCTGTCAGAGATGAGATCACAAAGTATTAATTGATTCACTTATAAAAGTAATGCATGAAAGTGCTCTAAATGTTTATAGCAAAAGAATAGTTAGATAAATGGTGCAAGATAAGTATATTGTAATTTTACATACTCTTAAAGATGTGTGTGTGTGTGTGTGTGTGTGTGTGTGTGTGTATGATATAGGTTGATATGGCCCCGGCATGCAAGCCAGCTAGTTTTCTAACCAGACTCACTCCCCATTGCTTTAGGCTGTTCCGGAGCACATGTCTTATTATGTGCTGAGCAGGGTGCTGTGACTTTGGAGAAAGTGGTGGTGGTCCTGATGGGACTCTATCAGCATACAAGGAACTGTCCAGTATTGCAGCTGAAATCAGAGGTGGTCTGAGATGGTAGGACATAGGGTACCAAAACATCTGCTATAATATGAAAACTATATACTTGCATCTAAACAAGGCATATGTGTGTATTAGCCTGTACATTATTCATATTCATATATAAATACACATATATAGCTATATACACATTTTTTTAAGAATGCAAAAAAATCACTGGTAAGGTGGTTATCTTTGGGTAGGAGGTGGGATACTTGGAGGTTTTTGATATTTGGTGTGTGTAGTGGTTTGGATTTAGAATGTCCCCCTAACCCTCACAGAAACAAGGTAGCAATGTTGGAAGTGGGCCTCGGTTGCTGAGGAGGGATCCCCTGGGGGTGTGGCCTTGAGGATTATCTATCCTTCCTCCTCCCCCTTCTCACTCTCTGCTTCTGGCGTCTGAGGTGTGAGAGCAGAGCCTTGGGGTATCCCTCTGTCCACTTCCCATCACCTGCCCTGAGCTCTGCAGACCCGGCCTGACATAGGCTGAACGCTGGAATCTCCAAAACCTGTGAGCAAATAAATCTTCCTTTCTCTAAGTTGTGTGGTCAGTTGTTTTGTTGACTGAGATAGTATGGAAGAGGACTAATTTTTCAATGTGCAACTTTTTATATCGTGCCACTTGATGTTTTTAATCACATAAATGTATTTCTTTAACAATATTTTAACTTTGTTGACATATAACTTACATATAAAAATATATACGTATAAATACATATATAAAATTAAGCATACAGCTCAATGGGTTTTGATGAATGGGTATACCAATATAACCATTGCCAAAACCAAGATGTAAGACACGTCCATTGAGTTCTTTACTTTTCCTTGGCAGTCAATCCCTTGCTCCCACTTTAGGCAACCAATGGTCTGCTTAACATCACCTTAAAATTGTTTTTCCTGAAGTTTCTGTAAATGAAATCATATGCTATATGCTTTTTGTTTTATGTCTGGCTTATTTTGCTCAGCATATTTTTGAGAGTTACCTAATGTGTTTTATATATTAATAGACTGTTTTTATGCTGCATACTATTGCATTGTAGGGAGGTAGCACAGTTTATTTAATATTTTCTTTTTGTTGGACTTGTGGGATTGTGTCTAGTTTCTATTTCAAGTGAAAGTTATTGTGAAAAAGCCATGGATATATGTGTACAAGTCTTTATGCAGACATATGTTTTTATTTTCTTCTGTAAATATGTAGAGGACTGTTAAGTTATACAATAAATGAATATTTAACTTTATAAGAAATTGCCAAAATTTTCCAAAGAGCTGTACTATTTTGCATTCCTAACAGCAAAGTAAGAGGTTTTCATTTGTTATACATCTTTGTCAATATTTGGTATTGCTTCTTCTTCTTTTAGCTATTCTAGTAGGTGGTAGTGGTTATCTTGTAGTTTTAATTTGCATTTCTCCAATGACAGTGATGTTGAGCGTATTTTCATTTGCATATTTGCAATTTATATCTCATTTTTTGACAAGTATCTGTTCAAAGCTTTTGCCTATTTTAGTTGAATTAATCTTATTAAGGTATAAGAATTCTACCAGATATAAGACCTTGTCAGATATATGCATTAAATATATATGTTTTTCCTGCCTATGCCTTGACTTTTTTTTTTTCTTCAAATGCTGTCTTTCAAAGAATATGAGACTTTAATTTTGAGAGAGTACAATTTATTGAGTTTTTTTTTCTTCCAGAGTACATGCTTTAAGAATTCTTTGCCTACACTAAGGTCAGAAAAGTTTTTCTTTTATGTTTCCTTTTAGAAGTTTTTAGTTTAGCCTTTACATTTAGGCCTGTGATCAATTTTAAGTAAATTTTTGTTTATAGTATAAGGCAAGTTTCAAGGTTTATTTTGTTCTTTGTGGATATTCAATTGTTCTAGCAACATTTGTTGAAAATCTTTTTCCATTGGATTACCTTGGCATTTTTGTCAAAAATCAATTGACCATATATGAGTGGGTTTATTTCTGGACTCTTTATTCTGTTTCATTGATCTATATATCTATCCCTGTGTTAATAGCACACTATCCTGATTACTGTAGCTTTATGGCAAACCTTAAAATAATGTAGTTCTTACATTATTTTAGGATGTAGTGTAGGAGGTAGTCTAAGTCCTCCAATTTTGTTATTCTTTCTCAAAATTGTTTTGGCTATTTTAAGTTCTGAGCATTTACATATAAATTTCATTATCAGTTTGTAAATTTCTGTTAAGAAAAAAACCTGATGGATATGTCGAGATGGATTGACATATTAATATTTATAAATATTGATCATATCCATAAACATTGTATATATCTTCATTTTAAAGTCTTTCTTAACTTAATTTTTTTCAGTGAATATTTTGTTGTTTTTACTGTACAGGTTTAGCATATATTTTTTAAGTTTCTCCACAAATGTTTTATGTTTTTTGAGGCTATTATATGTGATATTTGTGGTAGCCAGGATTCAGAGTGGCTCCCAGTAGTCCTTCTTTCCTGGTATATATGCCCTTTTCTAGTCCCTCCTGTCCCCTGACAGTGTGTCAGGATTGGTCTGTGTGACTAAGAGATATGGCAGAAGTGATGGAGTGTACTTGTGAGACTGTGATAAGAGGCATCCTAGCTTCTGTTTTCCTTTCTCTTGGATTTCCTGCTCTGGAGGATATGGGAACAGCTCTATTGGAAGGTGCATTGGTGAAGAGCTAAGACTTTCATCAACGAGCAGCTGGGGCTTCCACAAACACAACATGAATAAGTCATCCTGGAATTCCAATCCTAGTTGAGTCTTCAGAGGACAGCAGCCCCAGTGACACTGAACACTCCTCTCAGTGAAGCTGCTTCCAAATTCCTGACTTTTGGAGCTGTGTAACATGATAAATACTTGTTGTTCTAAGCTATTGGTATTTATGTAGCAGTAGAGAATTAATGTAGTCTTTTAAAAATTAATGATGTCTTTTAAATTTAAATTTTTAATTTCTCAGCTATAAAAAATTAAAAAATATATTGATTTTGCATCCTATGTTCTTTCTAAAATCAGCTCATTTGCAGGTTTTTTTTTTTTTTAGGATTTTCTACATGGGCAATCGTGTCATCTGACAGCTTTACTTCTTTTCAGATATGGATGCTTTTTTGTATATTTTACTACCTTATCAAAGTAGTTAGGACTTTCAGTATAATTTTGAATCAACTAGGGACAGCAGACATTCTTGCCTTGTTTGGATCTTAAGGGGAAAGCATTCCATCTTTCCCCATAAATACAATATTAGCTCTAGGTTTCCAGAAAGTGTTACTCATCAGGTTGAGGAAATATTTCCTTTTTTCTGTTCTTAGCTTATCTATTGAGAATTTTTCATTATGAATCATTTTCTAGTACTTTTTCTGAATCTATTGAAATATTCATGTTTTTTTCTTTTCTGTTAATATGGAAAATTATATTGATTGATATTTGAATGTTAAACCAGCCTTGCATTCCTGAGATATATCTTACTTGGTTATAAAATATGAATTGTTTTGGAGAATATTTGATGAATACTTTTCTCATTTTTATATTTAAGATACATTCTCCTTTCCTACTCATCTGAGAGAGAGAGAGAGAGAGAGTAGGAAACTCTTCTCCCTGTGGTTTTTGCTTGGGAGAGGGTGTTGCCTGGAGCTGACATGGATGAACTTTAGTAACCCTCTGAGATCTACAGGAGCAGTGACCAGATTGAGACTTTTGGGAATCTTGGTAGATTCCTGATAATTTTCTGCACCCCCCCTAGGATCAGTATAGTTGTTCAAATCAAATGTTTGTCTAACTTTAATTTGGAGGAGGTGCTAAAAACTGGAATATGTGAAGGGGATAAGTAGAAGAGGAGGAGGACTGTTGGTGGAAACCTCAGCTTCTCTGTCATCTAATGAGTTGCTCCTGCCTGAGACTAATGTCCTGCTGATGACTGGCACCACTATTCTTAGGAGCTTCTGTTGCTACTAGAATATTTTTTTCCAGCCTAGGTGGCAAGCAACAGAAATCTAAGCAGAAAAGAACTTCATTGAGGGAAGTCTTACAGTATTCTCAGGCATGCTGGAGAGCCAGAAAACATATGGGAACCAAAAAGTAGTCATCTTAGCACATTGTTGCAAACTCTGCTCTCTCAGGACACTTCCTATGACATTACTGGACTCTTGATTCTGTGGTGGCTGGTACTCTTCCTCTGGCATCTCGGATTCCCCCCACATCTTGAATCTCTTTCTCTAAGATTCAAGGTTCCATGTAGAAGATCCAATTGCTCAAGCCTGGGTGGGTCAGCCTATCAGGCTGCTGGTGGATAGGATGGGGAATATCTGCCCTTGAGATTTTGCAGTGAGATGCAGATCCCTTCCTTAAAATAGGGAGAATATTTAGATAGTGGCCAACCTAAAATGACAAATATTTTCTACAAAAGCATGACACTTAAAGGTTTTAGCCACATCTCCAGGATCATTTCACAAGATTCCTTCAACTACATGCTCTGCTTTTCTGAAGAGGAGTATAGAGAAGTATAATTTTCCTCCATCCTTTGTTTCCAGTGATATGTGAGCACCCTGGTGATGCTTAATTAGACCTTTCCCTAGGTATTGCTGCTCCATCCAGCTGCCTGGCAGACTCACCGCTTACTCTGACTTTGTCTCTTATGGTCGGATGTCGAATGCTCCCTGAAGAGCTCAAGGTTGATATAGTTAAGTTATGAGCGTTGTAATATCATCAGTAATAAATCTATTATGATGAGTTTGTCTGCTTGGTAACCTAGGCAGGTGGCGTGTGGCTGGAGAAAGTGGGTCCTTGGGGTGTGGCCTCAGGGACAGTGCTTGTGTCTTTGACTCCTCTTGCTTGCTGGCTCTCTCTGCTTCTGTCCTTCCTGATGTGAGAGCAGAGACTCGCTCTCTTCTTCTCTCCGCTTCTCACCACCATGTCCCGAGCTTCAGACCCTTCTGGCTGGACCCAGAATCACAAACAAACAAACAAACAAACAAACAACTCCCTGCAAAACACTGTGAGCAAATAAGCCATCCTTCCTCTAGTGTGGTCACTTGTTTGGGATCATAGCAGTGAGAATGTTGATCAAGACACTGGCCTATCTCCTTCTAATGCTTTGAGCTCAGCAGGGATTTGGCAAGTATTTTGTTGAAAACTCTGTGTCCCTATAAAAAGGGACTCCAGGGAGATGACATATTGTGGTGATTTGATTTTCATCCAAGAGCATGAAGATGAGGGAACGCCTCTCTTGGCCTGTTGTTATGGTTTGAATATGGTTTGTCTCCGAGAAAACTCATGTTGAGGCTGGGTCCCCAAAGTGGCAGTGTTGGGAGGTGGGGTGGGGTGGGAGATGTTTGGGGCTTGAGAGTGGAGCCCTCACCAATGGGTGATGCCTTTCTCGCACAAGCGTGTGTGCACTTACTCTGGGGTGAATGGATTAGTTGCCACGAGAGTGGGTTCTTGTAGAGTGAACTCAGATTCTTTAGCTCACTCACTCTTCAACCTGAGTTGAAGAAGCAAGAGGCACTCACCCAACTCAACCACCTAATCTTAGACTTTCCAGCCTGTACTATGAGCCAAGATAAACCCTTCCCTCTCTCCCTCCCTCCCTTCCTATGCTGGGGATTGAACTCAGGGACATTCTACCTCCGAGCTGAATCCTAGCCCTTGTTTATTTTTTATTTGGAAACAGGGTCTCGCTAAGTTGCTGAGAGCCTGGCTAAATTGTTGAGTCTGGCTGCTAACCTGTGATTCTCTTGTCTCAGCCTCCTGAGTACTAGGATTACAGGCATGTACCATTGTGCCCACCTAAACCTCTTTTTAAAAAAATAAATTTCCTAGTTTCATGTATTCTGTTATAGCAACAGAAAACAGACCAAGATATTTGTCTAGGAGACTAGAGTGAGTGTCTGTATATTAAGAGTAGGGAGAATAATCTGGGCATAAGACACACACCTGTAATCCCAGTGGGTAGAATGACCCTGGGTTCAGCCCCTAGTACTACAACACAACAAAACAAAGAGAATAGGGTGAATAAACTGGGCGTGGTGATGCACACTTGTAATTCCAGCACTTGGGAGGCTGAGACAGTAGGATCAGAGGTTCGAGGCCGACCTCCAATACTTAGTGAGACCCTGTTTTAAAAAAAAGAAATGGGGGTGGAGTTTTGGAGGGATGCCACTTTTTAGTAAAAAAAGAAAAGAAAGAATAGAGAGAATAGATACTTAGGACTCTCTAAAAGGGAAACTTTTCATCAGATGAGATGTTGGGAAAGAGCTTTGCTGCCTCCACCGAGTCCAGGCAGCTGCCAACTTCTCAAGGCTGACGTGTGGAGAAGAGCTGGGACCTCTGGGCTTTCTCCCGCCTTCAGTCAGCTGCGGATCTTGGAGTCTGTGAAAATAGCTGGTGAACAGAGTCAAGCAGTGCAGTCTTTCTTCTGCTCCCTCCTCTTCCTGTTTTTAATTCTCTCTCCTGATGCCCATCTAATCTAGACAGGGACAATCAGATGACAAAAGGGTTCTCTGTTAAAATGAGCGCACTCAGGTATTTATAGTAAGGAAATGTGACTGAATGAGCCAGCTGCTAAAAATAGAAGGCCTGACTTAATCCATTCAGGAAGCTGGTGGCCCAATGCATTTAGGAATAAAATAAATCAATTCAGATCTAATATTTAGAAAACTTAACCCAGACTTGAATGGTTAGTCTCTCCTGAGAAATGCTATAGATTTTACTCAATTTCCCAGCAATGGAGGGGGGAAGTGGGTGACTTTGTGTGGGAAAAGGCTTGACTCTTAGACTGGACATCAGGACCTCTAAACTATGTCCTGATTTTCCTGCAGTCTTAATCCAGTAAACTTTGCAATACATGCATTTTAGTAAAGCTTGCTGGGACAATAGGGAGATTTGGGGCTCAGACTTACATTTGGGGAATACTAACTCTCTGTCAATTTTCTGGTTGGTGCTTGTTTAATTTTCCCACATCTGTACATTCCTTGAGTATATAAACAAATTTGTACCATTTATTGAGTACTTATGAGTTCCATGCACCATGCCAGGGCCCTTCTCAAGCTATTTTATTTAGGTCTCACCATAACCCTGATAAATACTCTCATTTTTGTTGTTATAGGGAATGAAGCTCAGCTAGGATTTTCCAAAGCCTTGTTGCTTGTAAATAGCAGATTAAGATTTGGACTCACATCTAACATTAAAGATAGATGTTAAATTATGCAGTATTTCTGCAGATCCCTTGGTATTTTATTCTGGGCTGTGTACTAATAGGCCTTCAATAAATGTTTGTTTATAATGAAGGCTTTTTCTTGACTAATGCTCTCTTATTATTCCCTCCTCCTTTGAGCTCAAAGGCATAATTGTACTGTTCAATTTCATGTCTACTTTATGTTACATCATCCATTATATCAGTTAGGAATGTGTTACATTGTAAGAAAAAATGTACAATGTGGTGGTTTAAAAAATGGCTGCATTAAAAAAAAACTCAGTTTAAAAAATAGGCAAAGGACTTGAGTTGACATTTTTCCAAAGAAGACATACAAGTAGTCATAGATATAGACAAAGGTGTTCAACGTCACCAGTCATCAAGTAAATACAAATGAAAACCACAGTGAGATGCTGCCTCATACTTGCTAAGATGGCTGTTGTCAAAAAGACAAGGCATAATTGTTGGCAAGGATGGAGAAAAGGAAACACTTGTATACTGTTGGGAATATAAATTGGTATGGTCACTATGGAAAATAGTAAGGAATTTCCTCTAAAAAGAGAATTACCGTATGATCCAGCAATGTCACTTCTGGAGATATCTATATTGAGAGAGAGAGAGAGAGAGAGAGAGAGAGAGAGAGAGAGAGAGAGAGAGAGAATATGAAAATAATATCTCAAAGAGATATCTGCACCCCATGTTTATTGCAGAATTATTCATAATAGCCAGGATATAGCAACAACCTAAGTTCCACTGATGGATTAATGAATATGGAAATTGTGGCATATGTGCGTATGTATGTCTGTGTATGCATACATGGAATACTATTCAGTCATAAAAAGAATGAAATTCTGCCATCGGCAACAACATGGATGAACCTGGAGGACATTATGCTAATTGAAGTAAATGACACACATGGTTTGTTTCACATGCCATATAATACCACTTATAACATGAAATCTAAAACAGTTGAACTCATAAAAGCATTAAGTAGAACAGCGGTGTCCAGGTGTTGGTGGGGGAGGGAATGTTGGTCAAAGAGAATAAACTTTAATTTATGAGATGAACAAATGCTGGGGATCTAATGTTCATCATGGGTGGCAATGGATGTGTTAATTGGTTGTAATCATTATGCAGTGTGTACCTATGTCAAATTATTACATTAGATACCCTGAATATAGTCATTTTTTATTTGGCAATTAATTGAGAGGTGGGGTCTGTGTCTTCACTTCTTGAATCTAGTGACTACTTTGACTAACCCAGTACCATAGAAATGATGCTACAGGACTCAGGATGTTTAGGTCATGCAAAACCATGCAACTTCCACTCAGGTTTCTTACAATGCTTGCCTTCAGAGCTCAGCCATCATGCTGTGGAAAGCTAGGTCACATGCGTAGGTACTCTGGTCAGCTGTCCATCTGAGCCCTGTCTGTGGTCAGCCCAGCCCAGGCAGCATACAAGTAAGTGAAGAAGCCACCTTAGAAGAGGATTCTCCAGCTCTGTTGTTCTAGCTCCCGGGTGTCTGAGTCTCCTCAGTGGTGGCCCCAGATATTGTGGTAGAGAAGCCATTTAGCAGTATTTTTTTTTATAACAGTAGAAGCATGTGTATGTGTGTATCGACTGTAGCCAGAGGTGTAGAGGCAGGCTCTTCTTGACATGCGTTCCGAGTTGAACTGTGCAATCAGCAGTCTAGGTTCTCTCTTATGTGCATGTTAACATCGTTAGAGGGTTAGCTTTGTCCTCCTGTGTATTGTCTCATAGTTTTCCCATTATTACTGTACTTCCAGGCTATGCATCAGCTTGCTAGTCAGGAAGCAGAAAGGACAGGCAGAGCCAGCCTCATCTATATGGTTTTATTAGGCAAGCAAAAGCTTTACCAGAAACCCCCAGCTCTTCACTTATGTCTCATTAGCCCAGATTTTGTCACATGGGCAGCCCTAATGGGAAGGGAGGCTAAGGAAAAGGGTTGATCTGGCATGCTGCTGTTCTCAATACAATTTGGGAGCCAGGTGTGACAGCACACACCTGTACTCCTCGTATTTGGGAGGCTGAGATAGGAGGATTGTAGGTTCAGGGCCAGTGCATGGTAACTTAGTGAGACCCTCTTTCAAATTTTAAAGAATAAATAAAATTAAAAAGTCTGGGATATAGCTCAGTGGTGGCCCTTGGGTTTAATCCCCAGGACTACACAACACACACACACACACACACACACACACACACACACACACACACACACACACACACATCGCACACTATGATTTGGATTTGCTTAGCAAGGACACAGGAGAGCAATGAATACCATGTGGGCCAGACACATACCTGTCTAAGGCACACCTCAATTGTTTATACATATTTTCTGGTGGTTCAACTAGATGGCCAATCTTCGACAGAGACAAGACCTATTCCTTTTCTCCTTAGCATCAAATACAGCACTGAGAATATCCTTTCTGTCCACTATAGTCAATTGTTGGAGAAAGAGAAGAAAAAGATTTTCCAGAGCAGAGGTCTTCAAAATTTTCCTTGCGTATCTCTTAGATGTGCATATCTTTGCATACTTTGGAAGACAATGTACCCCCTTGCACATTTTGAACTTGATATATATAATTTTTCATTATAACCTTACATAGTTACAAAGAATACAATTTTGGTACATTATAAATACTGACATTTAAAAACAAACCTATTACATTATTGTTTTTAAAGTTCCCTATGGAATCTAAATACCATAATGATTTGATACTACTACCTTCTTTTTAAAAACCCCGAAATAAGCTTTTCTTTAGTAGTCAGAAATTTTTTCCATTATTCCTCTTTCTCCTTGAACTTGTCTTTTCGTTCCACTTTCCCTACAGAATTTTGTCCTAATGTAATATATTTTTATGCTTGAAAGTTTTTTTTATTGATTTCTTTATCATACTTTTCTGCAACAAAAGCATTCATATAAATCGAACTAACATTTAAAAACATTTCATGTGACTAAAAGACTCTGAGTACTGAAAATTTTATTCTGGATTGAATTATCATTAAAATTATTACTACTATACAATTGAAGAAAGCCATGCAACTATATTACATATTTTGCTATGTAACATTTAAGCATAAAAAGATGCTTGTGAGATGGATAGGCTTTAAAAATTACTTCATCTATCTGTTATTGAATATTACTACTAGAATGACACAAAGTTTGGCATCAATTATAATCTTATTTTTTCTTTTGTAAGGCACAAGTGCTGAAAACATTGCTCATATAAGTGGATGGAAATGTTAGAAGGGTTGATAATTCTAATTATTTGAATTGCTTCCAAGTCATATATTAAAAATCACATAGCGAGCTATTATCAAAAATTATTTTTTAATGATCTATCTGCTTACAGCTCAATTAGGTCCTCCTTCAATGATGTGAAAAACACAGAACTTGACTTGGGAAAACCACTTGACTTGGGAAGGGACTTATTTGTTACCCAGTCATTTGAGTTATTCACGTATATATAGTATATAGTATAGTTATAACTTACCTGATCACTAGAGACATTCACAACATCACTATTTCTGCTTACCCCATTGGAGTCCTGCAAGTTTCTGCTCTGACACACAGCATGCTAAGATTTGGGCTGATGCAGAGCTGCGCCTGTCTTTTGTTAAGTGGGAGAAGGGCTGCTGTGAAAGAGATTTGGGGAGAGAGGATTTGCCTGAAGCCCCCACTGCAGGCATATTAATTTTAGGAGAGACCGTAGGAAAATGTAAACTTGTCATGCTCCCGAACCAAGTCCACCTGTACCATCAAGAGTATGAGTACCCCAGTTGAAGAACTCTGTTCCAAAGGATGTTAAGCCCAATGGAGAGGGTGGGTTTGCTTGAGTTTTCCTTCTGTATGTGTCCTCTCAATGAACTGCTCTGTGCTAAGTGCCTTACTGGTACCATATTACCAGCCCTTTAGGACAACCCTAAGAAGGGGGAATCGTGATTCCTATTTTGCTGATCAGGATGCAGGGGTTAGGGGAAGTGGCAGCCAGCAAGAACCAAAGCTCTATTCAGACCCAGGACTGCAGGATTTCAGAGCCTGAGCTCTCAGCTGTTTTATTAAATTGTGGCCTGCTTTGGGCACAGTAGCTCCAGCTGTTCGTTCCACATGTTGCCTGGACTGTGGCGGCTGCTGCTTTTATTTTTGTCCCTCTTTTGGCAAGTTTCTCTAAAGCAGTGGTTCTCAAACTTTGGCACACATCAGGATCAGCTGGTGGCTTTGTTAAAACACAGATGGTTGGGCAGCACCATAGTTTCTGATTCAGTGGGTTTGAGGGGAGACTGGGAATCTGCATTTCTAGCAAG